>PISX010002939.1:23211-148052 GCA_004024625.1 Mellivora capensis | reverse complement strand
CAGGAGCGGGATGGGTGCTTGGCGGCGGGGGGTAGGCCTGGGTGTGGGATGGGGTGCACGCCCACCCCCGCGCTGGGTGGGCCATCAGGAGTCCCCGTCGCTCCCTTTAGGGCCTTCTGGGCGTTGAGCAAAGGTCGGAGAGAAATCTAGTTGTTGGATGCCTCAGAGATACCCCCAAACCGCCCTGCCGGGCAGGTCCAAAGTTCAGAGCTCTGACCTGCGACCCATGTTTTACTTTCTTTCTGCAGAAAAGAGCAAGACTTACTCTTCACTTGCTCTTTTCCAGTCTGCGGTTGCCCGTTGCCATCTGAGAACAGCGCATTGATGAGAGATCCTAATCCCTGCAACCACCCGGGGCCTGCCCCATTCCTTCCTGCCTTCCCGCAGCAGACTCAGACTGGGGCCTGGGTTCTAGCCCAGCTCCCAGGGAGCCAGGCCTGGGAAAACCTCTGGTGTCTGGGGCTCCCGCGGCCCAGCAGATGGGGGCACAGTGCACCGCCTTGCGGGACTGCCCCCGGGGAGTGACACAAGGCTAACAGCTCGGGGTGTACTCTGCTCCCCACAGGAGGCACAAGTCAGGGCTGCCTCCTTGGCTGCCTCTTCCCAAACTCGGGGTCAGAATCTTGGGAGCGGGAGTCACGGCCAGGTGCGGTTCACAGCTCAGGCGAAGGTAGGCACGCGGCTCCGTGTGGCTGTACTCGGGCCAGAGCGGTGCCCCCGAAACAGCTCGTCAGGCACCCCTGACGCTCCAGAGCAGCCCTGGTCCCCGGCCCTTTACTCTGTCCAGAGATCTCAATATTGGGGCATGAAAACCATGTCTAAGCCGCTTGTCAAATGGGGGAACCACTGAAAATTTGCCAAAGCTGGTGTGCACTTTGGCTTAGAAATGTGGTGAGAAGCGGGGAACGGATTTAAGATACTTTTGGAGGGTGCCGGGGTGGCTCAGCCGGTCAAGCATCTGCTCTCTGCTCCGGTCCTGCGGTCCCGCAGCGGGGTCCCGCGTCACGTCCCCACTCGGCGGGGGACGGGCTCTTCCTTCTCCCTCCGCTGCTCCCCCTGCTCGTGCTCACTCTGTCTCTCTCTGTCTCCAATAAATAAAATCATAAAAAAAGAAGAAGATACCTTTGTAGCCTCAGCCCTCCTCATCCCAAGGGTTCTTTTGGAAAAAAATGGGCGGGAACAGAAAGACAACATCTCTGTGAGCAGGAGCCCACGGCACCCGCAGCCAGCCTCACCTGAAGACGTGTCTTTCTGGGACACCCCAAGTGCCTTCCAGTGGGAAGAGCCTCTGGGCCACGTCTAGACGTGGTGAAGCCGTGACAGCACCCGCTGCCCATCTTCCCAGGCATCGGGGAACCTGTGACACCTGACGTGTTTCGGAGGCGGTCCCGTCCCGGACCCGGAGAGGAAACTGCTGGACACACTGTGCCCCCAGCTGGAGGCGTCCGTCCAGACGTCCTCATGCTTCTCCAGATCCCGGAAGACTGCGGGAAGCTTAGCGCTCCCCCGAACCTAACCTCAGAGGCCGGTTCTGCCAAAGGTCCTGGCTCTGGGCAAACCCTTCGAGCTCAGTGGAGTTCACCACATTTTGCTTTAGAAAGACCATGTCCCTTCTTCCAACTCCCCTCGTCCGTGCTCTGATCTCCTTGGGACGAGCAAGCGTCCTTTCTCCTGCAGAGACTCAAGGCCACAGATCAGGTGACTTACCCTCACGGCACCTGCTGGATGGGTGCCTGTCCCTGTCCTCCCCAAGCCACCCCTCCCGTTTTTGCCGCTTCCTTCCTTGGCAGGTCGCCACCAAAGTGAATGACTCCCTGAATCCCCTCCTGTTCTGAGTCTTCTTTGGGTCCAAACCCCATTTCCTATTTCCTGTCACCGTGCCTACCTCGGAGCCAACACTCCTGCCCCCACTTCTTTTGTACTCAGCACCCTGTTTCTCCAAACCAGCTCAGCTTCCTGCCTGCCCAGCCATCCTGGGACGCTGCTCCTTCCTTCCCTGTAAGTCCTGCTCCTCTCCTGGTGGGGGGCAGGACCCGGCCTCACTCCCTGTCACGCACTTTCTCCCAGCTGCCTTGAAGAGCAGCATGCGCCTTGGCTCTCATGCTCCAGTGGACGCCCAGACCAGGGGGCGTGTGCACTTGGATACAAGTGGGATGGCAGTACCCCAGCCAAGGATATTTTGGGGCCAATGAAACTGGACAGCAAGTATTCCGTGTGGGGCACGCTAGGTAAGAGTGACCACCCCGGGAGGTGGAGGAGGGAAGAAACAAGGAGGGGACCCCAGGAGGCCAAGATGGCCAGCAGCCAGAGGGCCTGGGGTTTACGCTGCTGGCTGCTCGGCCCAGCGTCTGCCTGAGCCCCCATGTTGGAGCAGGAGGCAGCTGGATACCCGTGTCACCTCCCCACGCCGAGGGCTCCCACATCCCCGGACTGCCCCACTGGCCAGAGGCCCTCTGCTCAAAGTTAACAGCCACAGTCATCCAGGACACAAAAACTGGCAGCCCACGGGCGGGCTCCCCATGGACCGGCACCCCAAGGGCCAGCCAGTTCCCAGTCTCTCCGGAGCACCTCCTCCGTATGCCCCTGGGAAGGCTGAAGCTCCTGAGGGCTGTGGCCAGCTCTCCTGTGGGAAGAGGGGGCCCCCCAGCTCGGTCTCGAACACCATCCCACTGGTGCCTCTTGCTGCGGGAGCCCCGGCTCTTGGGGCCTGACTGGAAAAGCAGCTGCCAGAGAACTTTAGGTCTGGGGGTGCCATCCCCTGGCCAGTAACGGCTGCCACGGGAGATGGGAGCCGTGCCTGAGCCCACGCTCCCTGGAGACCAGGGCAGCTGGCCGCCACGTGCCCGCCTCCCTCGGAGGCTGTGGGGCGCAGGCAGGGAGGATGGGGTGGACACCTGCCGGGACGACGCACCTGAGTGGGGACCCTGACTCAGAGACTCTGCACCTCCATGAGCTCTGACAGCCCGGGCCTGTACAACACGGTGACCCCGCTCTCAACGGGGGCCGAGCGGTCGGCTGGTTTGGGTGAGGAGAGGCTGCAGAGACGGGACCACCACCATCCTTTCCAATAAAGTACGAAGTCCAGATTTGTTTTCCGGTTGACTAAAGAAGACTGTTGATGGGCCAAACGGTAGGACGTCTGGAGTTGGCTTGAAATCTCTTCCAGCAAGAGAGGAAAAGAAGGAGCTGCTGCACGAAGCCACAGCAGAGATGAAGGCTGGGCCTTGGGTCCACGGAGGGGTTTGCATGTCTGAAAATTTCCAGAATAACATATGCAGCCAGTAAAGGAGTAACACCCCCACCCCAGTGGGGGCAGGAGGGCCCCTGGACCCTGTGGGCTATGCCCCCCACCAGCCTGGCAGTGGGCCTGCCTCTGGTCCGGGCGGGCCGGCACTCGGCCTCCCAGGCCCACTGGGGCCCAGGGGTCAAGGTGCACAAAGCCTGCGCCCCTGCCGCTTGCCCAGGGGGAGGGCCCGCCGCACAAAGCAGAAGGAGCACACACGGATGGTGTTAGTGACGATTAAGGAACTGGGTCAGGGGGCTCCTGGGTGGCTCAGTTGGTTAAGCAACTGCCTTCTGCTCAGGTCATGATCCTGGAGTCTGGGATTGAGTCCCACATCGGGCTCTCTGATCGCCAGAGAGTCTGTTTCTCTCACTGACCTCCCTCCTCTCATGCTCTCTCTCTCATTCTCTCTCTCTCTTAAATAAATAAAATCTTTAAAAAAAAAAAAAAAAAGAGGAACTGGGTCAGTCGAGGTCTCCAGCGACCCCACCCAGTGCCCACATCTCAGCATGTGACGCTACCTGGCTGGCCCAAGTGTGGGGCCCTGTCCTCGGGGTGCTTTCCTCCCACAGCAAACACCCTTCCCGTCCCTACAGGGCAGGGCTGGCCCAGGGCTGCAGTGAAATCGTCATCCTGGGGCTGTAGGCGACAACTGGGCCCACCCCAGCGCACCCGGTCTTGGGATCCCTGGACGTGGGCCTTTCTCTTTGGGGGAACCATCTTCCCGAGACTGCAGTGGGGAGGACGTGGGTCCTGGAGGCTGTGCTGGTCCCCAGCTCACACTTCTGGGCACATGACCCCGGCCGGCCGGGTCTCCACATCCCCGGAGGGGATCCGGCTGGAGGCGGGAGGGACTGAGCGGCTGCTGGGTGCGCAGTGCGCTCGGCAAAGGCCCGTGTTGTGTTTCTGTTCCGGACCTTCCCAGACCCCGCGCCTCCCGTCCATTTCCCCTGGAGAGCAGGGCCTGCGAGCCCTGCGGGCAGTCACCCCAGGATTCCCTCCCCAAAGCCCTTTACAGGAGATGTCAGGCCCACCAGGCTGAGGGAGAAGAGCTGCGGGGAGCCCAGGACGCTCGAGGGCTCAGCCTACCCACGTGTCTTACCTCTACTCACTCCTTCCAAGGCTGGATCTCCAAACGCAGTCACGTTCAGAAATATTCCTGTATGAAAAGTGACGGCATTGTCAACTTTGGAGCATAATGTAAAGAAATTGTCCCAGTTCGTGACAGGACAGTCACACATGCAGGGAAAGCCACCAACGGACACCGAGGCGGGGCCGACACGCATGTTCTGGGTGGCTTTCCGGACGGCCGGGCCTGGGAGCAGCAGAAACGCCGGGGCCCACGCTCCTGTGAGCCGGGGTAAGCAGATCCTTTCTCCCTGAGAACCTTTCTCGGAGAGTCTGTTCTGCAGGAAGAACACCAGCACTCTTCGTTTCTGTGCTTTTCCCTCTGAACTTGGAGAACACTCCCCCCACCCCCGCCAGCCCGGGAAGTGGACGGTGCCCCTGGTCTTAGCGAAGCAGGTCCCGGGGTTGCAGGAGAAGAGCGGCAGGGGCTGGGAGCTGAGCGTGTTGGAGCCTCCATGCCCTGTGGGAGATGTCGCTTAAGCCGAGGTAGTGTCTACACTCCGCCCGGGCCAGGACGCGGAGCAGCTGAACCAGTCACACGGGTGCTGGTTTTGCGGGACCTGCTGGGAGGCGCTGCTTGCAGAGTGAATACACCAGCACCCAGAGCGGCAGAAGGTGGGGGTGGGGCGTCATTTTTAGAGGCCTGTTGACCTTTCTCAGGTGCCACCTCTGGCCAGCAGCTCGGCAGCAGGCTCTGAGCTGCCCCAAGTTCCAGTGCAGCCGAGGCCCCATCCCTTCACTCCCAGACGCACACCCTTCCTGCCCGCCGATGCCAAGGCCTCCTACCGACCTCTCTCGCTTTCAAAATTGTGCTAAAATATACATCACGCACAACGGAACACTGGACCCGGTTTTAAGTGAGCAAACAGCCCAGGGGCCCTAAACACGTTCCCATAATGGTGCGGCCAGCACCACTGTCTGTCTCCGGAACTTTCTCACCTTCCCAAACTGAAACTGGGTCCCCATAGACACTGCCCCCAGCCCCTGGGCCCCTCCTGCCATCCGCCACTGTGAACTCCTTTTGTGCGGGCGTCTGTCTCCTGACAGGACGTCCTGCGGGTCCTGCGGCAGCCCAGGCCCTGACCAGGTGGAGCCCATTTAGCCAGAAGACAGAGTCTTGTTGGTTCTCTTCGGTTGAGGCTGTGGGACTCAGTTCTGGAGGGCAGGCCCTGTGTGGGGAGCAGCTTCTCTGCACGTGTGTGGTCCCGGGGGAACCGGGGGCCAAACGTGCCCAGAGGCTCCGTCCCCTGCGCGGGTCTTCTGTCCCGGCGACAGTGGGACAGGAAAGGCCCCCTCGGAGCCAACGGGACCTTCCGCTTGCCGAAGCCACAGAGAAGAGAGCGTTTCCAGAGGAGGGGTCCGGGCACAGCGCGCTGGGGGCTCTCCTGGGCGGAGCGGGCAGCCGGGAGCGCGTCCCCACGCAGTGCTTCTCGGGGCAGCGGGAAGACTGGGTGGCACGCGGAGGTGATGGGGCGACCGGAAGACCCCCCAGGCCGGGGGCAGGTGAGCCCCGCGGCGGCGCTGACGCGTGTGCGGTCGCTCACTCGGGGAACGGGTGGTGCGGGCGTCTGCGGGCCTCGCGCCGGGTGACCCTCCTTGCCTGGACTTTGAGGCCCCGGGGTGCGCGGCGTCCACGCCCTTCTCGCAGCCCAGAGTGCGGGCTGAGAGCAGGGTCACGTCCACGCGGGCAGAGCCGACCCGTCGCCGCGTGTCCGGCGGGCAGCCCAGGACTGCCACTGCCAGGCCAGCGTCGGAGAGCGGCTGTCACCCACGGAGCAGGGAGCCTGGGCCGGGGGGGGGGCAGAGGACACCTGCCGGCCCGAGCTCTGCAGGCCCCGCCCCCAGGCAGGCCCCGCCCCATCGCCCTGCTCCTCCCCGCCGCAGGCCCCGCCCCATCACCCTGCTCCTCCCCGCCGCAGGCCCCGCCTCCGCTGCAGGCCCCGCCCTTCGCCGCACGGGCCCCGCCCCCCCGTGCCCGCCCAGCTCCCGGCCTAACTGGGTGCCCAGGAGGACCCGCGGCAGGTGCGGTGTGTTCAGTCTAGGGCGGGGAAAACTGCAGCAGGCCGTGCGCGCTCCCACCATCTCCCCCCAGGGACCCCACAGGTGTGCACGCGCACACACACGGGCCTCCCCCCCCGAGGCTCGGGGCTCTGTCCTGCACGCCCGGGAAGGTCTAGCGCAGAGGCCAGCTCGTGGGCTGCAGAAGCCTGTGTGCACACCCGGCCCCTGGAAAGGCCCCTCCCCGGGGGGCGCGGCTGAGAGCCCTGGTCCCCCCGGGGTAGGGCGCTCGGGTCGGCCACACCTGTGGCCCCAGAGCGCCGGGTGTGGTGGCTCCGCGCCCAGCCTGCCCGGCGACAGCCGCGCCCCTGGTGTGCAGGGCTGTAAGGGCCGCGCCCTCAGCCGCAGCAAGATGACCCCACTTTGCTGAGACAGGAAACATCTTTTATTTCTGCTTTTGAAATTGTCTCCCGCTGAATGAAGTTAGTAAAAATTCAAAGGAAAGAACACAACAGATAAAACAAACTATAGTTAGTAGTTTTTTCCGGAGGAACCCATTTTTGAGATATTTGTATGCAAAAGGGGATAAAACAGAGAACAGAGAATGAAACAGCTGTGGGTTATTACATAATCACAGAATTACAAGATTGAAACTCAAAGAAGGAAGAGACAGTTGGCAGAATCCTAACCACGGGCACTCGCAGATGGCACCCCTGAGACACGGGTGGGCTCCTGGGAGTTTTCACCAACAGGAATTCCCCAGGAGCGCGGCGGGCTGGGCACCCAGGCGGTCCGTCAACAGCCGAAGGAGCCGTGCAGGCTGAAGCAGGCCTTCGTGTCCACGGCTGCCCCGTGAGCACAGTGCGCCCATGGGCCGACCAGCTCATACACACGTCCCCTTGTTCCGATGCCCAGGGCCCCGGGCGGCCCCCCTCCTGCTGCCAGCTGTTCCGCTGCATGGGGGCTCGGGGGCCTTCCTCCTGCAGAGGCACCTGCTTCCATGGGGGTCCTGGGCCCACGGCCTCTGTGTAGTGGGAACGCACATGGAGCTCCGTCCAGCCCCCGCCACAGCGAGCTGCTCCAGCACAGGCAGAGCACCCGAGGCCGGACTTGGTGAACGCGGAGCAGGGCACCCCAGCTGAGGTGGTCACAGTCGCCCCCGGCGCTTGCCAGGCGTGGAGCCGAGCTGGGAGTGCAAACGTTCGAAGCTGCGTCTGGAGGAGGCTCTGATTCCCACTTGGACTCACACCGCTCTGAGCCTTCTCCAGCGGACTTTCTGGTCTATTTAAAAATAGCAACAGAGCCCTACCGCTTATTTTAAAAAGGGAACACGCAGTGAATATAATATTTTTATCTCTTCTGTCATCACATTCTTTGCCAAATGGCCTCGGATCCTCTGGACTGGAGCAGGAAGGATGGAGGACAGTGAAGAAGGTCCTGCCAGGTGTGGCTCGTGGTCCCCGTCCGAGGATGCGGCAGCAGGTGTGAGCAGATGTGGCTGCCGGGCTCTGCTGGGCCCCGCACCCGAGTGTGGACACTGGCGCTGCCCCAGGTTTGTGGCTCCAGGAAGCCAGCCCACTAGGTGCAGCCTTCCCGAGACTCCCAGGGTGGGGGCACCGGACCCCCCAGCCTGCAAGCCCCCAGGAAGGGACACTCCTTCCTCCAGCAGAGGTGGGATAGCCCCTGTCCACCGCCAGCCCTCGACTCCAAGTAGGAGCCAGGTGCAGCAGGCGAAGTGCCCCCCGGGGCTCCCAGGTGCCCAGATGAGGGCATGGGGAGCACGGGGCACACAGGCAACTGTCTGTCCCATGGGGTCAGGCTGCGGGCCCTCATGGAGCCCCGGAGCACTGTCTCTGCTCCACGGAGGAGGCCTGGCACATTTTGGCGAGCCCCGAGGACCCTGGACTCGTGACCCCACAGTGGTGGAAGGTGCCCATCCGCCAGACTTTGAACCACTGGCCTGAGGGGCGGGCGGCTAGCAGTGCGTCCACTGCTGGACAGAGCACAGGTGGCTGCGTGGACCCTCTGGCCCCTGCTTAGCCTCGTGAGACCCTCCGTGCACCATGGTCACATCCGCGGCTCCAGCCCGAGGCATCAAGCGTCTGTGCGACCAGCAGATGTTGCTGAGGACATGGCTCACCCGCAGGAGAGCCGACAGGACTGCGACCTCAAGACACGGGAACCCCCTCCCACGGCCGGGGGTCTTGAGAGCAGTGTGTGGGGGGCAGCCCTCCCGCTGTCCCCTCCCACCAGAGCCGGCGGCTGGCCTGAGGCCACCTGACGGCCCTGACCCTGGTGGGCTGTAGCGTTGAGAGTTTGACACCGTACACGAGATGTGACCCCCGGTGTGGGGGGGCTGTGGAGACGGCGAGGGAGAAGCAGCCACAGTCGGAGAAATTGCCCTAAGGCCACGTGACTACCAGGGGATTTTATTTCCTTCCCTACGCTTCCACACGATACCCAGCGATTCCCGACGGCAGACGCACCGGAGGCGGAGACTTAGAGACTGAGGACGGCAGGAAGAACGCACACGGACGCGGAGGGACAGGCGGCGCGGCCCCGCAGGCGGGGGCATGGGACGCGGCTCCGTGGACGTCCCCGTCCTCAGCAAGCGGCACCTGCAGGGCCGTTTCCTTGGGACTGTGGGTCTGGAAACACCCACCAACGCGGGCCGTGCCTTCCTGTGGGGCTGAGGCGGGTGTCCAGGGGTTTGTTCCACGCCAGCCCCTTGGGCTCTTCACGGGCAGCTCATGTGCCTGAGCCGAGTGGTGGGGCTGCCCCTGCAGAAGACGCCACGAAGGGCCGGGTGGCCCGAGACAGGACAGGGGAGACGCCCACAGGCTCAGCAGTGGAAACAACATAGCTCCACGTGAAGACAGCAGTGTGGACCTGGGCACCCTCGAGCACCGTGAAGGACGGGACCTGTGGGGACAAGCGCCTGGACGTCCTGGGGCGTCCCCCAGCCCTGCTGTTCCGTCCCTGAGGAGAAGCCACGTAGGCCCCAGGAAGATGGTGCAGAGCTCCAGAGCTCGGGGACACAGACCCTCCCAGGACCAGTTACCAAGAGGGAAAGGGGTCGGCCACGCCGCGCTCTGGACGCGCATGTATAAGGGAAGCAGCCTGGGCGAGGCGAGGTGCAGAAACAGAGGTGCTGGGCATGTCCGTGTTCGGCAGCCGGGGCCTCACTTGGGAAGTTCAAACGTGTCGTTGGCCCTGATGGTTGTCGGTCGGAAGGACAGATCAAAGGACCGCTGGTCGCCGAAGCTCTGGGCTCTGTACTTGGCAGAGTGCGCCAGCCTTCCGCGCCGCACATGTTCCCGCGCACCACTCTCTGCCTCCGGGGTTTCTGGGGGTCCCTCCTGGGCTGGGGCACAGGGCATCTCGCAGCCCCCGGGCTTGGGTGTGGGCCCTGCAGAGCCAGGCGCTGGCTCGGGGCCAGACGACCACGGACTCCTGCCCACCATAGGCTGGCTTTCTGCCACCTGGTGTGGGGCTCCGGCCTCCGCCTGGCTGCCCCTGGGGGCCGGGCTGCAGGACCTCCTGCTTGCACCCGCAGCGGACACGGCTTCTGATGAGCTGTCGGCGGGGCCTGCCACGTTGCGGGGTGCCGTCCTGCCGGCCTGGGCCTGTGCCGGGTGCCCCGGCTTCTCTGGGGGGGATGGTTCTTGGTTCTCTCCAGCCTGGGCACTGTGTCCCCAAGGAGGTCTCTCTGCAGGCCTCGACTGCTGCCCCCGTGCATGTTCTGGGCCTTTCTCAGTGCACTGATGACCTGTCCCCACCTCGGTGGCCCCCTCAGCACCACGGCCCACCTTGACCTCCCTGGGCTGTGTTTGACCCTCTTTTGCAGCATGTGGGCCAGGCTTCTGGCCCCACAGAGCCACCCCCCTGTCTGGAGGACCATCCAGCCTCACAGGCCCTGCAGCCCCCTTCTCCGGTGCCCACAGGCCTGCCCATGGTTGATGCCTGTCCCCAGCCTCGACTCTGTCCTGGACGCCGGCCTTCATGAGGGACACAGATGGTGGGTGTGCCTGGGGGTCGGGGCCCTTCTGGGGTGCCCCGCCCACCCGCTCCCCTCCTGCTGCTCCAGGTGGTGGAGGCCGGCAGGGAGCCCCAGCACCGGGAGGAACCTGTTCTTTGCGCAGGACGGGCTTGTCCTCCTCAGCCTGTTGGTTCCCAGAAGGCGGAGGCCCCACCGCAGCACTGCTGCGGGGTGTGGAGGGCGCTCCCCCTGAGATTCGGGTCATGATCCCCCCCCGGGGGCTCCCATGCATAACGGGGGCCTCTCTGCCTCCTGCCACCATACTAGCTTTGCTCTCAGCCATGACACTCGCTTGCGGCTCTGCCGGTCTGAGTGGGGTATCCGCCGCCTGCAGTGGGACAGCGGCCGGGGACTCCGGGGGCTCTGGCCAGCGCTGCCCTGAACCCCCACGGGTGCTGTTCTCAAGCAGGTGCTTGCTGTGCCTGGCTGGCGCGGAGCTGTGCGGGGGGCTAGGGGCCTGGGTCAAGGCCACGGCTGCAAGGCTGGGGAGCGCTGGTGGGGGGCAGCCCCTCGGCTCCTGCGCTAGGCCCCGGCCTCTGGCCACGCTGTCTACAGGCTTCGGAACGTTGCCTGCCACTGGTACAGTGTGGCTCTCTGTGGCCCTTGTGGCTGCCTCTCGCCTGGGGGCTCCAGGAGCTGGCTGGGGGCGTTCGCTGAGGGGGGCGGGTCTGTCGCTGCCGAGGCCAGGGCTGGTGCTCCCTGCAGCCTGCACGCCAGACCGAGCGGAGTCTCCTCGTGGCAGCCCCCCGAGCTCACGCCCACACAGGACCTTCTCTTCCCCAGTGGTCGAACTGTCAGACTGGGTCCTGTCGCTGGGGGTGGCCCCCAGAGCTGCCAAGACACCCGTTGGGCGTCCTGCCTGGGCAGGCAGCTCTCGCTGATGGTCAGGGGCTGAGGGGCTGTCCCCTGTCTGTCGATTCCCCGAGGCCATGGGGTGATGCCATGGGGCGTCCCTGCCATGGACCAGCCTGTCTCCTGACGCTGGCCACTGACGCTTCTTGCAGGCCAGCTCAGACACGTCCTCTCCTGCCGGATCCTCAGGATGCTGGAGCTCCTTTGAATCCCCAAAACCGTGGGTGTTTGCCACTCCCTGGATGGGATGTTGCTGCGGGGCTGCCGCTGGGAGGTCCTGACCCGTGCTGGCGGTACCCCTTGCAGGCCGGACACTCAGAACTTGGAGGGGGCCCCCAACTACGCTGGCTGCTCTGATGTTCTCACTGCCTGTCTCCATGGGAAACACCCCTCGAGCACTTTCAAGCCCACCCCGACCCCTGACTTCACTACTCAGAAGACTAGAACCTCTGTCTCCACCACCTGATACCTGGGGCAGTGTGGCAAGAGCTGGTGGCATTTGGCATGTGTCTGGCCATGGGACAGTCACGTGGGGAGATGCCACGTCCTTTGGTAGCGTGGCAAGAGGTTTTGGGACTTGGCACGTGTCCGGCCGTGGGACAGTCACGTGGGGAGACGCCACGGCCTTGGGCAGCGTGGCAGCGGGTGGTGGCACTTGGCACGTGTCCGGCCGTGGGACAGTCACGTGGGGAGATGCCACGGCCTTTGGTAGCGTGGCAAGAGGTGTTGGGACTTGGCACGTGTCCGGCCATGGGACAGTCACGTGGGGAGATGCCACGGCCCTGGGCAGCGTGGCAGCGGGTGGTGGCACTTGGCACGTGTCTGGCCGTGGGACAGTCACGTGGGGAGATGCCACGGCCTTGGGCAGCGTGGCAGCGGGTGGTGGCACTTGGCACGTGTCCGGCCGTGGGACAGTCACGTGGGGAGATGCCACGGCCTTCGGTAGAGTGGCAAGAGGTGTTGGGACTTGGCACGTGTCCGGCCGTGGGACAGCCACGTGGGGAGATGCCGCGGCCTTGGGCAGCGTGGCAGCGGGTGGTGGCACTTGGCACGTGTCCAGCCGTGGGACAGTCACGTGGGGAGACACTGCGGCCTTGGGCAGAGTGGCAGCAGGTGGTGGCATTTGATACATGACTGGCCGGGTGACAGTTATCTGGGGAGACTCCAGGGCTGACTGTGTGCCTTGCAGGGCCTGGACTGCAGGTGCCGGAAGTGGCGGGATCTGTCCCGCTACCTTCTGTTCCGGGAAAGTCTCCTGGAGCGCGAACAGGGGGTCTTCTTCCGAGCCTAGACTCACTCCTTCTGTTTCATCCTCAGAACTACAAACTGTCAAGGCAAACTTGGGGGCCATCCCTGCTCCTATGCTCTGGAGCCCAGGCCACAGGCCTGGCCCGGCTTCCCCAGGCGCCACGGTGTGCTGTGCAGTGCCCCCTGCAGGCGGGTTCCGCCTCTCATTGCCTCCCACTGCCCTGGCACGCCCTGGGCTGGCTGGTTTGAGGAGTGACCCCGCAGGCTCATGGCCAGGAAGGGGCCCACCCCTGTGGGAGGCAGGAGAGGGGGCTAGCCCAGGGATGGGCTTGGCCCCCTCACCCGGGAATGCCATTTCCAGGCTGTCCCCAAGAGCTGTGGCCCAGGGTGCTGGAGGCTGTGTGGGTTCCCCACCAGGCTGTCCCTGTCCATCTCCTATGACCCCCATGCTGGGGGACGCGCTTGTTCCTCCCCTGGGCATGCGCCCTTGCTGGGAATGGCTGATTTTGGCGCAGTGGGACAGCCAGCTCCGGGGGCCACAGACAACGGTGGCGATGTTGCAGGCCAGCACGGGCTCCGCGGTGCAGGCCAGGAAGCGGGCCAGCGGCGTCCCGAGGCAGGTGCTGGCGATGGTAGCTGTGCTGAGCATACGGGTCTCCGGCCGGTGCGCCTTCCTGCTCGCCAGATTCCTCTTCTTCCTCCCCTCTGTGCGGAGCGGCAGCACGCCAGCCTCGGAGCAAAGCCAGCCGCTCTGCTCGAACTTCTCCCGCAGCTTGGACAGCATGGAGCCCCTCTTGGTGGGCTTGGGCAGAGGCCCCCTGGCCGCCGTGGGCTCCTCACAGACCTCCTTCTTCTCTGCGGCCAAGAATATCTTCAGAATGTTTTTCACGGTGCCCTTCCCGGCGGGGAGGCCCTGCCGGGGCTTCTGGCTGGAGGGCGGCTCCCGGTCCTGCGTGGGGCGGCCGGCTCCCTCCCGGGCCTTGTCCAGGAGCTTGTTGATGGTAGCGGTCACCAAGCTCTTGCCGGGGCCCTGCTTGTCCTTGGAAATCAGCCTCCCCACCTCCCGGGCCTTCCTGAGGCGGGGCTCACGGCCTGTGCCCATGAACTTGGCCTGCAGGAGCTGGAAGCATGTGGGCCGCCGGTGGGTGTCCTGGCTCTCCGGCGAGTGGCCGGCCCTGCTCTCCCCGCCCTCTGCCCTCCTGGCGGGCGGTGGCTCCGGGGGCCTGTCCTGGAGGTCAGTGATATAGAGCAGCAGGCTGCTGAGGACGGCTCGTGTGGCTGGGCCGCATGTCACACTGCTGACCTTCTTCCTCAGGGCTGGGACGTCAACAGGCTTCTCGCTGCCGCAAGTCTTGGCGTGCTTGGAGCTGCAGGAAAAAAAGATCAGTCGTCACAGATGTTATCTTTGTTATTTTCCAGGGTGACTCCATAGAACATTTCCCGTGGTGCAGTCGCATTTCAAATTCCGCAAAAGTCTGGGGGAGGACAGAGGCCCGAGAGCCTGGAGACGTGGAGACGAGGGACACATGTTGCCTCTCGGGCCACCGTTCGTGCCCACTGCCAGCCCACTGTCCTTCCACGGGCTTCGGGAAGTGGCGTTAATAGTTCTGCAGAAGCAGTTTGGAACGTGGTTGCCTGAGCGGAACTCGACTGTTTTCATCAAGGAGACATTATGCTTGTATAAATAGGGGAAGTACTGGGGCGCCTGCGTGGCTCAGTGGGTTAAGCGGCTGCCTTCGGCTCAGGCCATGATCCCAGCGTCCTGGGATCGAGTCCCACATCGGGCTCCTTGCTCGGCAGGGAGCCTGCTTCTCCCTCTGCCTCTGCCTGCCACTCTGCCTGCCTGTGCTCGCTCGCTCTCTCCCTCTCTCTCTGACAAATAAATAAATTAAAAAAAAAAACTTCACCTGTATTTTTTTTAAAAAATAAATAATTAAATAAATAGGGGAAGTAAGTGCAGAGAATTCCCATTTTCTGCGGGTTCTGTGTATCTCTGACTTCCAGTGTGAGAAATTAAGTGATCATCACGGTTATGTCCCGACTTAAGGGTGGTGGGCGGACCGCAGGCCCTGGGCTGACACAGGGGCCTCAGCCTTAGGGAAGGTCGTGGGGCGGGACCGGAGGGCAGTGGACCCCTGGAGCTGCAGGAAGTGGTCTTTGCTGCTGAGCAGAGTGGATGAGGCTGGCCAGGCCCACGGGGCGCCCCCAAATGCTCCCGGAGGTCCCTGCATGAGCCCCTGTCCCCGGGGAGACGTTATCAGCACGGCAGCCCCAGGCCCTTGACCTCAACCCAGCTACGGACGGGCCTCCTGGGGGTGGGTCTCGGAAACTGGGTGGGACGTCCCCCTCCTGCATAACCTGGCACGGGAGGGTCGTCCCTGGGGGGCCGAGGCACGTCTGTGAAGAGGTGCCTGGAATGTAGCCCCGCCGTTCCGCCGTCTAGGGACTCCTCCTAAGCAGACGATCGCCACGCCGAGCAAAGGACCACAACCCGCCCAGACGGTCTTCCCACGGCTGTGGATGACATTAAAATGTTGGCAGCTTCTAAATGGGCGGCACCGGGCCACCTCACGCACAACGCGTCTCGGAGGGAGGGAGAGCACGGTCCTGCCTCAGGACGTGCTCACGGCATGGGCACAGCAGCAAGCTGCACAGCCCTATGTGGACTTCGACACCACATTGAAAGGGAACACACAATGTTACTTTTCCTGCTTTTATGCTTTCCCAGAAAAGAGGGCTCTGCTTAGAGAGACCACACACGTCCTCTTAAACGGCTGGGAGGAGGTGCCCAGGGCCACAGATGGTCCGTCCCCAGCAGTCTGACCACAGCCCCGGAGCCCAGCAGCGGGTCCCCACACCGGGAAGTACCCCTTTCGAGGGGCTGACTGAGCACGCCTCCCCGCAGGCTCCCGAGAGCCTCCAGTCCACCCGGTGCGCTCAGTTTGCTCAGAGGGGCAGTGCTAGCTGTCCTCGGGCACCAGACAACCGGGAAGACCCTGCCTGCGGGCAGCACCACCACTGCCTCTGACTCGGTCACCCACCAGGGTTCCCACGTGTCTCCAGAGCCCCAGCGGCTGCTGGCCCAGGGACCCCACTTTGAGAACCCCCGGGATAGGTCGGGCTCTTTCCCAACATCAGACGACCGTGCGTTTGGTGCATTAAGCTCCTAAAACAAAACAGAAACCTGAACCCATTCCTAAGCCAGAGGGGTGTGATCTGGCACAGCCACTGGGCCACACGGTGAGCACCAGCCGAATCCTGGGCCACAGCTGTGCCCATCTAGCAGCAGGAACGCCGAGGGGCTCTCCAGGCACACGGGGCGCCCACGCCGCCTACGCCCTGGCCCCGGACCAGGGGCAGCTCCTCCCGTTCTGGTTCTCCGACCGCGCCCATGCGGCACGCCCGCCTCACCGTGCGCCCAGGACTGCGGGGACATCCTTGCCCACTACCCGGCCGCAGGGTCATCAGAGACCTCACTTCTCCCGCCAAGGTGGGTGGTCAGGGGGTACTCAGGCTCTGCGACCCAGGCCTCCTCCAGAGCCCGCGAGCTCTGTCTCCACGCCGTTGAGGCAGCCCGAGGCGCTGCGGCCAGGGACCTGAGACCAGGGAGGAGCCGCGGTCGTGGGATCTCATCGGCACAGCCACTCCTGCTGCCCTGGCACTGCGGGAGCGCCGGTCCGTGGCCTCCTAGCCTGGCTGTAGCTGGTTGGCCGCCCAGCTAGGTTTCCCGGCAGCACGGGACAACGGATGGCCCGCGTGTCTTCTGTGCGGTTCGTCGAGACTCTGCCGCTGACCTCGTGGACCTCGCTGGCCGCCCTGTGCTTGCCCGGGCTGGTCTCGCTTCACCTGGTCCTCTCCCCGCCGCTGGGCAGCCTCGTGGCCTGAGCGTGGCTCCGGGACTGGATCGCTGTCCAGGCGGCTTGTGTGTGTGTGGGGTCACCCGGGATGCCCAGCTCCGCACCTCCACCCGACACGGGGTCTCACAGGCACATCACACACGGCCTTCCCGGCGCCCCCACGGCCCACGGCTGCCACCCACATGGCTGGGCTTGGCAACCCCACGTTTCCTTCTGCCCCGCGGCCGCCTCTCTGCTGCACGAGGTCTAGAACGGTGTCTAAACTCTGTGGGTGAGGCGGTGGCCCTGAGTTCTTGGCACCACCTCCCCGCGCTGCCCTCCTGCCTGCCCGCCTGCTCTGGCTCCCTCCTTCTGGGACCCGCACTCTGGAAGATGCTCGCGGAAGCCGCGGCCCTTGGAGCGCCGGCCGCAGTGCTCATCCAGCCAGACCGGCTCCCCGGCCGACACCAGAGTCCAGACCCTCTCTCCAGGCCATGTGCGTGCAGGACCCGTTGGTGCTGGCGGAGCTCACCACTGGGACTGAGCGGCGGCCATCACCGTGGAGTCTCCTCCAGGGCCCGTCGCCATGTGAGGGTCCAGCTTCGAGGGGGAGGGTGACCACAGCACAGATTGCCACCTGCACCGCACCCAGGGGCCTCGGGACCCCCGGTGTGCAGGCAGGAGCTGGTGACGGCCTGCGGGATGGGCCGGCCGCCCTGCTGGGGTTCCGTTCACCTTCAGGACTGTGGGTTGAGTCACTCGATGGCTGAGAGAGCTGTGAGGTCATTCTGACGTCGGAACACAGGCCCCGAGGACCCGCCGTGTGGGCTCGTGTGGCCCTGCAGCTTCCTTGACTCAGTCCAAACAGGCAGCAGCTCTGGAGGGGTGTGCAGAGTGAGGGTGGCGCGGTGTGGACTCAGCCCCGTTCCTCTGCCGTCGCTACCCGATTCCTCCTGCCAGGTCGCCAAGCTTCAACGCCGAGCGCCCCTCTGTGTCAGGAAGCACGGTGGGGACTCGTCCCGATGGTGTTTACCTACCAGCCCGCGGCGGGGCTGATGCCCAGGGACTTGCCAGGACCAGCTGGTCACACAAGAGGATGAAGATTCAGAGTGACGCCGGGGGCAGCGAGCACAGAGGGTGACCACACGGTCTCCTCCCATAGGTAGCTGGTGTGTAACTGCCGCCCAAACACAAGACCGTCCTTGCCCCCGCCCGCTCCTGTGCCATCTCTCTGTCCTGCTCCCTCTAGCCTGGGGAGGCCCTGCCCCCCGGAGAAATGCTGAGCTCTGTTCTCAGGACAGCTGTGCAGCGTGCCCTCACCACGTGGCTGAGCTGGGCTCCTGCCGCCCTGCGGGGACGGACTTCCCAGGGCTCAGGCTGTGAGCTTCCCCTGGCCCTCTGACCCCACCTTGTACTCTGCTCCAGCTGCACTGGCCATCAGTTGGTCCCTACCTCATTCCTATCCCAGGGCCTTTGCACAAGCTGTTCCCTCTGTTTCATACTACCTGCCCTCGGGGTTTTACCTGGACCCTCCTGAGGTCACTCCCTGAGCTTGCAGCCCCAGCACCCCAGCAGGGCCACTATCACTGCAGCAATCATCATCATCTGAGATCCGCGTGCCGTTGCAAACACAGGGTAGGTTTGGCTCCATGTGGGCGGGAAAGCCATCTGTTCTGCACCTCCCGGAGGCTTGCAGAGGTCTGGGAGGAGCAGACACTCAGCAGACCCCCATGGAGGGGCCCCGTCCGGGGCTTTCGCTCACCCTGCCCGTTGCTGTGACTCAGTTCCCTCCTGTGCTCTGTCCCAGCCCCACACTGAGCCTTCCCTCCTACAACAGCCACACTCTTGACGAACTCCTATGCATCCTTCACGACCCAATTCAAATGCAATCCTCAGTGGAGCCTTTCCCAGTGGCTATGCTGCCCCTACTGGTCCTGGGGAGGCTCCTCTGTGTCCCTGCAGGGTACCAACATGGCCCTCAGCAGGCCCGCAGTCACTGAATCAGAATGGCCAGGGCCCGAGTTCTCCCACAGGACGGTGTACAAGCAACCCGGACTTGCGGACAGCCAGTGCTTTCTTCCCTGAGCTACACACGCCTGAGCAGCTGGACGGACGGGCCCTGTGCACGGCAGGGGAGGACAGTTTGGGGAGGGTAAGTCATTCGTGCCTCAAAGCCAGGTGTGTTCCTTTCTGGTCAGCGCTTCCCAGAGGCGTTCTGGGATCCGGACTTCGTGTCAGGCTGCTGCCCGGCGGGCTGAGGCAGGCGGCCATCCTCAGGCCCATGCCAGGACAGGACCGGCCCACATTTCTCTGAGGCCCGTGTGAGTAGCATGGCCACGATAAGCTCTCCTGCGGTTCTGTTGGTGCCTCTGGCAACTGAGAGGTCACCTGGAAATACAGCAGCGCTGGGGTGTCAGGTACAGGATAAGCCCTGGCTTGCCAGCAGCACCGGGTCCCTCGGGGGTCTCCGTGGGGCTCTCCTGGTGGACAGTGCCTGGCCTTCACCGCCTGCTTTTTCAACAGACATGGGTCAGGCTTGTGTCAGCATGTCCTCAGACAGCGAGGGGATGTCCTTTGGCCCCTGTGTCCTCTTCTGAGATATGGGGTCTCTGAGGCCCTGTTGGGGAGACCTCCAAATCCCATGACAACAGAGATGCCCCGGCCCCGCCAAGTGCATCCTCAGGAAGAAAGGAGCAAGAAGCCAGCGAGGATCACCTCCACAGCGCCGCTCCCACACGTGTCCTCCCCACGGCGGCCCCAGCTCCTGGGTGACCTGCACCCTTTCCTGCCTTTCAGAGGACAAGCCCGGGGCCAGGCCTGCCCCTCCGGCCTAGCACACTCTCCCACGGGCCACACACAGCCTGTGCCCTCCCGTGCCCTTGCAGACGCCCCTTGCAGGCGCTTGGGGGACCGGACCCCTGAGCAGGTGGGTCCTGCCGCCCAGAGGCTTGTGGGGTAGTTGCAGCAGAAGTTGCGGGAGTCAGAGTCAGGGAACCCGCGCCCCCGGCCAGCTGCTCGGAGAGAGGGGCGGCGGCCCAGCCCTGGCTGGTGGAGGCCCTAGACACAGGCAGGCCGAGGGTCCTCCGGCGCCCTCCTCATTCTCGGGGCACGGCCACTGCTGGGCGTGTCCGTCCGCATCACTGAGAGAGAAAGCAGGCAAGTGTGGCCTGGGGTGAACAGCTGGTGAAGGGAGTCTTTGGGGCCACTTTGTGGCTTTTTGTGGGGTTTAATGTACTTGAAAACAAGCTATTACAATGGGGCAGTCTGGATGTAGGGCTGAGGGCCGACAGGTGGGCTGGGGGTCTCCCTGGTATCCACGTCCCCCTGGGCTGTGTCCCCAGTTCTTTCCAGTTCTTTCCGCGGACACTGGCCAGGCCTCATGTGCCGTCTACTCCAGGTGCCCGCGGGCCTGGGGCTGGGGACAGGTGTCAGGGCACCGGGCAGGCATCTCGGAGGTGGGGCCAGACAGGCAGGGCCGCTGGGTTTACCTTCTCCACTCACGACAGCTTCCCCCCCGTGCTTGCCCAGTGGGGGCATCGACCACACCTGCTGCTGCCCCAACCCCAACCTGGGGCAATCCCCCGACGGAGGGGTGGGTCCCAGAGGACCCAGTCGAGGCCATCATGTAGCTGGACCCTGGGAATGGACCCTTCCAGTCTTGCCAGGGGACTTCCTGGGTGGGCTGTCCCAGCCATTGGGGACAGCACATCTGCCGAACCCACCCCCACCGGCTTCCAGACACAGAGCACTGGAAACTGGGTTCAAACCTGAACCAAAATCTCTTAACCAGAGCGTGGCGACACGAATCCATCAGCTCCGCCTGAAGTCTCCACGTGTGAGCAGCGCAGGGGACGTGCTCCTGCCCCGAGGCCAGCGGCGACAGGAGCTGGGGCCTGTCCCCGAGGGCTCGGGGCTGCCGACGCTGCCCAGCACGGTCGGTTTGGCTGCCAACCCAAGCCCCAGCTTCCGAGCCCGCGCGCCCACACGCCGTGCCAGTGGAGGATGGGGAGGACGCCCTGCACTGTGGGAGGACGCGCCCCTGCCTGAGCCCCGCACGCAGGATGTGAAGTCGCGGGCTACCGCGGAGGTGGACGTCCCTGCCGGAGGGGGCCCGCGTCGCCTTGGGAGCAGGACAACTGAGTGACGTGAACTACAGTGCCCAAGAAAGTGTAGTGGCCAAAAGGACGGGGTCCCAAAATGCCAAAAGGGAGTGTGTGCGTGCGTGTGTGTTGAAACGCTCCCGCACGACACGTGTGAGGCGGCTTCTGGGGCCACGTGAGGGGCTGTGAGCTCGACCCCGACTGGGGGCCTCTGGCTCTCCACATGGCGCCCCGGGGCGCACGGCTCGGGGATGTCAGAAGCGGCGGGCGTCACCTCTGCGGGAGCGCAGGTCAGACCCACACGGGTGAGTCCCCTCACCACGCTGTGGCCTCGTCTTCAGCGCGTGCAAGTCTCTGCAGCGAGACGGGGACAGGTCTCTTCCTCTCAGGGGTCCTGGGAATTTGTGCTGTTTTGCCGGCAGGCCGCGAATAGACCCCCTTCCTGATGCTCAAGGACGGGCTGGGGTCCCAGTGCAGGACGGGCCATCCCAGGGCCACCGCGGTGGCCGAGCCCGCTTACCTCCATGGGCCTGTGCTCCTGAGGCCGTGCAGGCAAGTCCCCAGCCCCGACCTGGGTGGTCCGGCCGAGGGGCCTCCTGTGTGCGGCTTCCTGCCTTTCCCCCGGGGAAAAAAAAGCAGCAGCGGCAGCAGGTGTTAGTCCGTGACCCGGAGACCTTCCTTGCCAGCACCTCCCCGGTCTGTCGCCCGCCAGCTGGCGCCAAGCCTTCGCGCGCTCCTGGGAAGCGAGGGGGTGACCCCGCGGGCCCCGGGGCCCCAGAAGAGAGCGCCGCCACAGCCGGGCCGGCACAGCCAAGCTGCGGAAGCACTGTGTTAAGCACGAGACGCCCCTGCTTTTATTCACACCAGATGCTACTTCCGAAAGACCGTGTAGGACGCTCCTGTCGGCCGGAGCAGGTGCGCTCGTTCTCTGCGCTCGCGGGCAGCGACCCGGCCACGGCCAGCGGCTCCGCGTCCTTAGCAGCGAGCCTGGTGGAGCCAGGCCAGGCCCGGCAGGCCGCGTGACAGCCGCAGACCACACCGAAGGAGATGCGGGGACGCACGAGGGCCCTTTATTTCCCGGTTTTCTCAGGCACTCGTTCCTAAGGGGTTGGATTTTAAGATCTAAGATCTAGTGTGATTAAAAATGCCAGCGGAGGTGAAGCGCGAGCTTCCGGCTGCCGCGCCCAAGGCCAGGAGCAGGCGGGGACGTGCACTTGGTCCGCGGCCGCCCTGGTTAGTGTGGTCGGCACCGGTGAGCGAGTAGCGTTAGTGAAACACTCCGAATGTCCCCGAGGCTGTTTGTGCTGCCACGCGGGAGGCCTGGGGCTCTGGCGCGGGCTGGGGCTGTCCCAGGGCCGCGCGAGGGCAGAACAAGCATCCTTGTGGGACGGACGGTGCATTTCATACGGCAGGTGGGGTTCTGACATTGGGGAGGGGAGGGTTAGCTGTGATTCGGGCTGGGGAGGCGTGGCGCACACCCAGGGGGTCCGTGGGCCCCAGAGAGCGGCGGGAGGCTTTACTTCTCCTCCGTGGACAGGCGGTACAGGACCTCGCCCAGGCGTGCCAGCTCCTCTCTGTGCTCCAGGTCCTGGTACAGGCCCGCAGGAACCGCGTCCAGGCCATGCAGCAGCCCGAACAGGCAGCCCGCAATGGTTCCCGTGGCCCCGCTCTCGCCTGGAATGAAAAACACAGGTCCTCAGGGGCCTCGGGGTCGAGGCAGGCAGCCATGGCACAGGGACCTGGCACTAGCCAGAGCCTGCCAGTCCCCCTTGCCAAGGGCCCGTGTCAGAGACCCTCTGGGCAGCTCCCCAGACCCGACCCCAGCTTTGCTCTGGGTGCACCAACCTGAGGGGTTTGCTGCCCCCTCCCACCCTCCCTCCTTGCACACCCAGACACGCGTGATTGTGTACAGATGCCCGTGCTGTCCTAGGGGCCGGGCGCACTGGGAGCCCACGTCTGCGGGCGGCCCTGGCCCTCACCACCTCAGCTTTGGCACCAGGAACCGAGGGGCTCCGATGCCCATGGAGACTCTGTGCCCAGTGAGAGCTGGTGTTAGCCAGGAATCCCCTCATTTCACACCCGCGGGAGAAAGTGGGCACCGGGGGGCGGGGAGATCCCGCGCAGCCTCGGGACCGTGACGGCTGCCCTTGCAAGGATCAAATCCTTGGCTGCTGATGCAAAGTCCCACAGAACTGTGTCTGGCCACAGGATCAGCAGAACCATGTGGGGCTGTCATAGCAGGACCCCCACTCTTAGCCCAGTGGCCTTGGAGGAGAGGGGTGCATACCCCATCTTCCCCAAAAGCCCTTTCCTCGTGAGCTCAGGAAAACCGCCACGCGAAGCAGCACCTGCCCAGAGAAGGACACACATTCTGGGGGGCAGGAGGCCGGGCCCTTGGAGACCCTGGGAGGACACTTTGGGGTGAGAACAGGGTGCTGGTCACCCAGAACCCAAGATCATTAAAGAAGGCAGTCCCACCTCCGTGACACATGGCCCGGTGGCAGAGCTCTGTCCAGCTGTTCCCGGCTCCGAGGAGAGCATCATAGGCAATCATGGGGGCATCGTGGCCCCGCCGGCCCCCTCGGCCTTCCGAGCTCCATTTCCGGTAAGCCTAAAGGAAGAGTGGGGGTCAGGAGAGCAAACCCGTGTTGGCTGGGGCATGAGCTCCCGGGTTCCTTCAGGACACAGGTGTCTGTCTACTGGCTGTGCACTTATGCCAGGCACTGCCCCAGGGCTGGGGTGACCTTGCACAGGAAAGACCCACCGCTGGAGGCTCCCAGGGATGCAGGCCTTCCCATGACAAACCAGCCTGGCCACGAGTTGGGGCAGCTGCCAAGTCTACAGTGACAGAGCCCACGCGGCCCTCGTCTGAGCAGAGCATGGGCCCAGCGGGTGCCAAGGCCCCAAGGGAGGGGCGGGTGGGGGTTCTGCATGAAGCCCCATGCGGTGCGCCACACGTGGTCAGGCTGGCAAGAGCAAGGAGAGGGCAGGAGCCGAGGCGGGGGGGGGTGGCCTGTCACAGCCCCGTGCCCTGGGGACCCCAGCCTTGGTTTAGGGCAGCCGCACCATCTGTAGGACTGCACACCGGGGCCTTCCTGCATCCAGGCGAGATCCACGGGGGCACACAGAGGGGCGATAAGGAGCACCTGAGCAGGAAGCGTGGCCCTCCCTCTTCCCTGACACCGTCCTGACACCTGGAACACAGACGTGCTAGCTGGGGCTGGGGCGGCCGGCTGGGACGACAGGGCTGCCCTCAGCAGGCAGAGGGGCCGCCCACAAGTGTGCTCAGCGCCTGACTGCAAGGGGCTTCAGCTCAGCTTTGGGATCCCCGGACGGCTGGACGACGCGTGCGCATCTTGGCGCGCCCAGTAACTCGGGTCTCTCCCTCGTGCACCCGTGGGGCCCGCAGCTTCAGCCGGATGGGTGCTTGCAGCTCGAGGAAGGGCGATGGCGCTTGAAGTCGTAACCCAGAGAACATGAAGCGGACAGAACATCTTTAACAATCCTATTTTCAAGTTTTCTAGCACATACCGTGCTTTTAGTGAGAGAAAATGGAAAGATGAACTTTTATCCATTTCAAACATGCTTCCTCCAGGAAGGCTTCCAACACGCACCGCCCCGCCCCCCCCCCCCCCACGGCTGCTCTGGGCCCCTCGTTGCTGCGGGGGGAGCCTCCCCAGCCGGGCTCCACATGGAGCCGGAACATAGCCCGGCCGCAGCGGCCCCTCGGCGGGAACCCAGCCATGGCCGTCCCCACCCCTGGACACGGCCAGACTTACCTTGTCCCTCTCCTCCGCGTCATAGCGGTCGGGGAAGACGGCTTTGCTCCCCGTGTCGTCGCTGATCTTTCTCTCCTCCAAGTAAAACTGCCACTTAGCTTCAAAGTAAAACCAGTGCTCCTGGTACTCTAAAGAGAGAGCAGGTGCGCTGTGCCCGGGGCCGCCGGCTGGCCGTGGGGGCGGGGCGGGCGGCCAGAGGTGGAGGGCCGAGCCCACCCCAGCCACGGCTCCACGGCTCCCGCTGGCGTCCGCCGCCGCTTTGAAACCACCGCGAGGAAGGTAGAGACGAGGCACAAAGCGACCCTAAGCCTTGCTCGACTCTGTTTGGGACCCAAGGCCCAGCCCGCAGTCCCGAGACTGTTCTGTGTGTTCTGAGCCTGTGCCCCTGCCCCGACACATGAGCCGGCGCAGGTGCCGACAGGTGAACCCCTGGGCGTCCCTCTGGCGGGCAGCTGACACCGCGGGGAGCCTCCTGGCTCGGGGCACAGCCGACACCCGTGGAATGGGGGACGGCTCGGAGGCACAGATAGGCCCTGGGACAGGTGTTGGTGGGGCTCCGGGTCCTGAGGGATCCGTAGGCTCCCGGGAAAGCTGGCCGGAGTCCACTTTACAAAACTAACAGCAAAGCTACCGAAGGCTGGGGCAAGGTGACAGGGCCAGACAGGCAGGCTCTGAGGAGACCCGGGCTTGGCCCACGTGTGGCCACTTCTCTCCCGGCCGCTGGGCAGCAAGTCTGGGGACAGACGTCCACGCAGAAAGATGGGGAATGAATCGCTGTTGTCTGTACCGCCCACGGGCTTTGCACCACGAAGCAGAAAGCCCTGGAACACGATTTTCTCCAGACGGTTTTGGGTTTCTACTGAAAAGGGTGTGTGTCCTAGAAGGTCATAAAACTCTAGGTGGAACACATTTAAAATTAAACAGAAAGAACCAAGTTCTCCCCATTCCTGTCCAGGAGCCACCCTGACGGCTGCTCTGCGGGAAAGCCTGGGGAGCTCTGGGGACTGTCCCCCATGCAGCGGGAACGCACCATGTGGCCCGCACTCGGCCTCATGGACCTGTCTCTCCCTGTGGAGGGACACGGCCCCAGGCAGCCTCACCACCGCAGAGAGCCCGGGCTAAGAGTGACTCAAGCCAGGCAAAATAAGGCAAGTGTGGAGCTCTGTCCTATGATATAGGGGACACTTCAGCTCACAGTGCCCAAGAGGTTCTCTGCTTACCTTCGGAATGGGCCGGTGGGCAAGTTTCCCAGCACTACGAGCAAAAGCAGAGGCAAAGCTCTCCTGGTCACGTTGGTCTGGAAGCTTCTCCAGACCCATTTATAATGAGTCCCCACTTGTCAAAGGGTGACAGTGACTTGTGGGTTTCCTGTCTCAAGACCTCGGCCTCGGGCAGCCCAGAAGACCACAACCTTGCTCCTGCACCCACACCCCGAGCCCCTCCGCCCCGAGACAGACACAGCCAACTTCAGAGCACCCGCATGGAGCTCGGCCCCTCCCAGAGGGAGAGAGCCCTGCGCGGGGCCGGCCGCCTGAGGGGAAGCTGTGGGCTTTCTGGCTCTGCACCTGCTTCTCCGTGTGTCCGTCAGGTGCCATTTGCCCAACGCCAGTGACACCGCGATCCCCAAGCCTCTGCCGGACGAGCCAGCGGACACCACATGGGCAGCCAAGGGGGGGTGTTTTTTGACCACGGGCTTGGGTAACTGGGACAGACATTTCTGGGTGTAGATGTCACCAGCGGGCACAGATACCCGTCTGGGCTCCGGGTCCGGCCGTCCGTAAGCTTCAGGAGCAGTGTGGACGTCGGTGTGGGCGTCCCCCATCCCGGGGGACGGGCTACTTTGGGACCATCCGGAACGCCGAAGCCCGGCGTGCACCCCTCTCGTCTTTCTGGCTGCTGTCAGACAGCAGGACGGCTGGGGTCGGGGTGTGGAGCTCCAACTGCCCAATTGTGCGGGTCTCCTGGCTACGGGGGTCCCCTGGGCAGGTGTCGCCCTCTGCCAGGGGTGCCTTGGCCCGCTTGGAGGGGTCAGCCCTCCGTCTCACTGTGGGGCGGGCTGACCCTGAGCTGTCTGGGAACCTGGTCTGAATGTGCCCTGAGTGTGCATCAGGCCAGCCTGATGGAGAGCGACAGGAAAGGGGCCGGGCTCACCTGCCAGGTGCCGGATGGTCTTTTTACAGTACTCCTCAGCCAGCGGGACTGTCCGCACCATGTCCCTGCCCCACCGCTCCAGTGGCTTGCCCTGCGCAGCGTATGACGCAAACAGGGCCGTGCACAGGGACCCGAGGAAGCCTGCGGGGCAGAGGGCAGAACAACAGAACAACCATGGCTCTGGGCTCAGCGTCCAGGGCCGTGGCTCCGGGCACTCTGGCCTTCCATCTTCTGCACGAAGGTCTGTGGTGGGGACACAGGGGAGTGCCTGCCAGGCCTGCCCGAGGCTCACGGAAAGGACAACCACGCAGAGAGAGGCATGGCTGTCTCAGAGCTGCCCTTGGGGGCTCACTGGCCGCTCTGGGAGGCACTGCTGCAGGCTGGGAGTCAGTGTGCGGTTCTCAGACCTGTCACCACCCTGACCCCCTGCCGTGACCCCCCCCGGGGTATCCAGCGTCCAGGCTGCGCACAGCAATCCAACTGCGACGCCTGCAGCCAGCAGTGTCCGGAACACTGGACAGGAGCCCCCTGCCTTCGCGGTGTTGCCCGCGTGCCATCAAACCCTCCGTGTCTCTCTGTGTGACTCGTTTCTTTCATATGAGTGGACAGTCCATCAGCCAACGTTGTAGAGGTCGGGGTTGCGGACCCGAAGTCCCGTGGACCTCGGATTGTCGGCAGACGCTCGGCGCTGTCATGCCTGGAGGCTTCCCGGGCTCAGCCCGCCTCCACCTGCACCACGAGCCAGCGGGTGCTCAGCACGGAGCCCTCCCCAGCCGGCCGGGACACCGCCAGCCGCTCCAAATGTCTGCCTGCCGTGAGCGCCCCACTCGGGTGCTGCCAGGAGGGCACAGTGTGGCCACACCAGCTACAGTAACATTGAAAGTGGCCTGGAGGGGACACCTGGGGGGCTCAGTTGGGAAGCGTCTGCCTTCGGCTCAGGTCATGATCTCGGGGTCCTGGGATGGAGCCCCGCGTCGGGCTCCCTGCTCAGCGGGAAGCCTGCTTCTCCCTCTGCCTCTCCCTGTTCACGCGCCCGCTCTGTCTCTCTCAAATAAATAAGTAAAGTCTTTTGGGAAAAAAAGAAAGTGGCCTTGAAAGAGGGAACAGTCTCAGGACAGTGGCGGGCTGGGAGGGCGCGTCCCCCACCCCCAATTCACGGGTAGTTACAGGTTTGCGAGTTTCACGTCATTCTTTTTTTTTTTTTTTAATGTATTTACTTGACAGAGACACAGCGAGAGGGAGCACAAGCAGGGGGAGTGGGAGAGGAGGAAGCAGGCTTCCCGCCGATCAGGGGCCTGACGAGGGGCTCAATCCCAGGACCCCGGGATCCTGACCCGAGCTGAAGGCAGACATTTAACGACTGAGCCACTCAGGTGCCCACGTCATTCTTTCTTAAACTTAGGAGCCGACAGCCCTTCTAGGTCATGAGTCATGGTCAGCGCTGGGGCCCCACCTGCCCTCGTGCCGTGTGACGGATATGCGGTGGGAAACCCCGGGAGAAGCCGGCGTCACGGCTCCAGGAGGACAAGCCCAGAGCTGGGGCTCCATGCTCTGTCCTCGTCTGCAAGTTGGCCCAGCTCCCAGTGCCACAGTCATCCCCGCGACAGGTGGGGAAACGGGCATGGCTGGGGAGGGGCGCAGCACTCAGCAGAAGATGCCCGACCTATGTGACACAAAGTGTATGCCCGAGACGTCAGCCCGGAGCCCAGCTTCCTTTTCCTTCCCCCCCGGCGCACACGGCACCACACCTGCCGGGTTCACCCTCTCCAGAGTTGCCATGTTCAATGCCAAGCCGGCTCTTAGGTCGACCACAGAGCGCACGCAGTGTGCGCCGGCCGACGGGCAAGCGAACCCCGGGGGCAGCGTCACCTGTGGGGTGGTTGTGGGTCATCCTGCCACACTCGACGCTCACTTCCACCAGTGTCTCCAGGCGCTCCGGCTTCCAGTACCGCATGCCGATGCACATGGCTTTGGTGGCGGCTCCAAACCCTGACCCTGGGAGGAACACACAGTACACCCAGTTTCAGACTTTGCTCCGAGAACCCCGCCTCTGGCAGCCGGACTTCCACGAGTGACCGGACACGTACACACACTTAGGGAGCACCGATCCCAGCGTCATAAGGGAGTGGAAAACAGGCCCATGACCTAAGCGCCCGACGACAAACAGAGAGAAAGTGGACGGCAGAGCTTCCGCGTGTTGGAAGGCTGCTCTGGCGGCGGACGCAGAATTCCGGGTGGCTTGCGACGCGCCCCAGCGCGCTCTCCCAGGAAGACGCTGGGCACAGACCCGCAGAGACTGCGTGCTGCAGCCGGACACATTTGCTCGCTGCGAAGACAGCTCCGCGGAGCGGGACCTGCCACGGAGCGAGGGCGCCATCCTGGGGTCCCAGGGTCCCGGGCTGGGACGACCAGCCACCGCACTGCCCTCCCACCTGCTGATGGGCGCCTGGGCCATTTCCCCGGGGGGTGACGGCAACAACAACACTGTGAACTCTCCTAACCAAACCCTCGTCCCGACACGCGCTTTCTTTTCTCGGGGGCGGACACCTCGGATGGACCGTTCAGCTCCTCCGAGCCAGGAGTGGTCACCTCGGAAGGCGCCGGTGGTCGTGTCCTATGTCTCCCCGACGGGCCTCACGGTCAGTCTTTCCACATCCTCACCGACACCTGTCGTTTCCTGACTTAATTCCAGCCATTCTGACTGGCGTGAGGTGGGATCTCACTGTGGTTCTGATTTGGATTTCCCTGACGCCGGGTGATGCGCAGCGATTTTTCACGTGTCTGTTGGCGTCTGAAGTCTCCTCAGAGAAGTGTCTGTTTCTTCTGAGACTTTGACCACTATTTCTTCAAATCGTTTCTCTGTTGCCCTTCGCTCTACCAGGGACCCTGTCACAGGCACATGAGGTCACTGTAAGTCGCCTGTGCTTTTTTCCTATTTTCGGATTCTTTTTTCTCTGTGTCCCACTCTGGGTTGTTTCTACTGCTGTGCCTTCAGACTCACTAAGTTTTTCTTCTGAAAAATGTAATTTCACCCAGCGCATTTAGAAACTCAGACGTCGTAATGTTTTTCTGGAAATGTGATTTGTGTACATCTATGTCCTTACCTAACTTTTTCAGCCTGTGGAATACTACAACTTTACACCCGTTCCATGACTCGAACAACTGCCTCAGGCTTCATGGGTTCTGATTATTGATTTTTCTCTCCGTTATAGATTATGTTTCCCTTCTTCTTTCATGCCAGTAACATAATTAGATGCCAACCTCAGTAGAAGCCCAGAGTGGGGTCCGTCCCCAGTAGAAGCCCAGAGTGGGGTCTGTCCCCAGCATAAGCCCAGTCGGGGGGACCCGTCCTCAGTAAAAACCCAGAGTGGGGTCCGTCCCCAGTATAAGCCCAGAGCAGGGTCAGTCCCCAGCATAAGTCCAGATGGGGGCACCCGCCCTCAGCATAAGCCCAGAGCGGGTTCCGTCCCCAGTATAAACCCAGACGGGGAGGTCCGTCCTCAGTACAAGCCCAGAGTGGGGTCCATCCTCAGTATAAACCCAGCTGGGGGGACCCATCCCCAGTGTAAGTCCAAGGTGGGGTCCTTCCTCAGTATAAACTCAGACGGGGGCGTCTGTCCTCAGTGTAAGCCCAGAGTGTGGTCCGTCCCCAGTATAAGCCCAGAGTGGGGTCCGTCCCCAGTAAACCCAGAATGGGGTCCGTCCTCAGTATAAGTGCACACAGGGGGACCCATCCCCAGTATAAGCCCAGAGTGGGGTCTGTCCCCAGTATAAGCCCAGAGTGGGGTCCGTCCTCAGTATAAGCCCAGAGCGGGGTCCGTCCCCAGTATAAGTGCAGACAGGGGGACCCATCCCCAGTATAAGCCCAGAGTGGGGTCTGTCCTCAGTATAAGCCCAGAGCGGGGTCCGTCCTCAGTATAAGCCCAGAGCGGGGTCCGTCCCCAGTATAAGTGCAGACAGGGGGACCCATCCCCAGTATAAGCCCAGAGTGGGGTCTGTCCTCAGTATAAGCCCAGAGTGGGGTCCGTTCTCAGTATAAGTGCAGACAGGGGGACCCATCCTCAGTATAAGCCCAGGTGGGGGACCTGTCCCCAGTAGAAGCCCAGATGGGGGACCTGTCCCCACTATAAGCCCAGAGTAGGGTCTGTCCCCAGTATAAGCCCAGAATGGGGTCCGTCCTCAGTATAAGCCCAGAGTGGGGTCTGTCCCCAGTATAAGCCCAGAGTGGGGTCTGTCCCCAGTATAAACCCAAAGGGACACGTGTGTCCTCTATAAACCTGGTGGGGCAGGTCCAGGACCAGGAGCCGATGCTGTGGGGCAGAGATCTGGTCACGTAAACACGTCCCCTCCAGACACATCGGAGCATCCTGGGGACAGGCCACATGCTGCTAGTACATGTTTTCCTGACTTTGGTGAAATACAAACTTAAAGGGAAAGCAGTCGAGAGCGTTCCTTAAGATGAACCCAGGGTTGGTGTGGACGGACGCCCGGGTGTCAGCCGCGGCACACGGGAGCCCCAGCCATCCCCCGGTGCTACGCAAACCTGCAGTGTTGCTGGTTAGTGGACGGCACACGGGTTAGTGTCCAGGCTGCTGTCCCGCATGCGCTTTACGGGGAGAAGAAAGCGCTCCCTGACCCTTCTCGTTGAAAGGCGTGTGCCAGGCGAGGAGGTAGTTATCTGGTTTCAGCTGCGAGCAGCCTTCCAGGGTGGCCGGGTCCGCCCAATGTTCCGGAAGCTTCTCGAGGACCTCCACGTAGCGCCTCACCATCTCCCGGTATAGGTCGTCCAGGCACCAGTAGTCTGGGAAGGAAAGAGTAGGAGGACAGGGTCAGACTGAGCAGGAAGGGCAGTGGCCTTGTGAGCCCCCAGGGCAGCAGGGACAAGGCCGGTGGCAATAAGCTTCGCGGCCCCACGTGGGTGGAAAAGGAGGGAGCTTCCGGCGACCGCCTGCCTGCAGTCGTGGCTCCCGGGGGACGTGTAGTACACGGTCCACTCTGGCTACACAGCAGAGTCCAGACAAAACCCACGGTTCTTCCCACCTGAGGACTGGTCCGAAATCTGCCTGTTCCCTGGGCTTCTGTGAGCCCGTGTCCCGGTGTAGGAGGCTGAGCCTCTGCACTCTGTCGGCCTTCTCCCTCCTGTGAAGCAGGCCGGTGTAGCCCCAGCTTGTCCCAAACGGCCCCCAGTGTGTGAGGGCATCCCTCGAGGATGGCGGACGTGGACAGGGTAGCTAATGGGTTGCCCAGCAGCTGTCGGGGGGCCGTTGCCCCCGGAATGGTTGCAGGTGCCCCCCCCCCCCACCAGCTTGTCTTGTTGGGTCACAGGGAAGGCTCCGTGGGTTATGTGACCTGCCCGAGCCCAGAGATGATGGTAACCAGAGGTTGAGTGCAAGGTCTGAGCATTGCTGTCATTAAAAGCCCAGCGTGCTGGATAGAGGCCACAGAGCTCCAAATGTGGGGTCCAGTTTGCCTTGTTCCATCAGAGACCAGGGCAGGGTGGTGGAGAGGCCGCTGTGCCAGGCCAGCTGGACAGGGGGAAGGCGCCAATGGGACTTTCACAGCTACCAACAGACTCATTCTGTACCCAAATTGCATTTCTGCCCCTCTCCTGGGTGCATACCCCAACTTTGGGTGGTGTGGAGGAGGGGAGGAGAGACAGAGGGAGCCCTGTCCCCCTCTCGGTCACCCCAGGGGCGAGGGAGACAGGTGCACTCGCCAAGCCCCTCCCTGCTCTGGGACGGAAGCTCCTGCCACCCTCAGGGCCGGTGGGCCCTCGCGCCCTGGAGTTGTGGCACTGAGGCAGGACATGGTCCTCAGTCCTCCTGCCCCCAACTGCACACGGCGGGCAGCCTGTGGGACGCGCCATGCATGGCCAGAGTCTGGGGGGGTGTGGAGAGTGTGTGGCCAGCTGGGTTGGTGGGGGTAGTGGGCTTTGCGGGGCACACGGCTGCTGGGGTCGTCCAGACGACCTCCCTTACAAACAAACAGCCTTTCTTAACTGGATCTGGGGTTAGTGAGCCGGCCTTCCAGAATCCCTCAGATAATTCATTCTATTCTGGAATCACATCCTTCTGAAGGGAAAAAAAAACAAACAAACAAAAAACCAAAAATCCTCCTTAGAAACAAAATAGCAACAGACAGTCTTGTGTTTCAGGTTAGAAGCCGAACCAGAAACAGGTTTTCCAGAGCCGCCGTGCCACGGTCGTCGGACTCTCGCCACCTTGTGACATGGCCTTTGGGCGCACTCTTCTCCGCCTTCCCACCCTGTCTCTGCAGAGACAAGTCCACTCATGAAACCCCTGTACGTCTCCCAACCCACGTCACCATGAAGAAGACAGAATGCCCACAGCAACTCGCTTTGTAGTAAAAATGTCAGCTTTTCAAAACGCTGTTACCACAGGGAGCCAGTGATGGAGGAGACAGAGAGCTGGGTCTGGACAGGCTGGGTGCACTCACGCGTGGGCCAGGCCCCACGTTCCCCTGTGGGCACACACACGCCCGTGACACCTGCTGTGGTCCCCGGTGGGCTCTCGCCCCCATTCCTCCTGTGCGGCCATGGCCGTCGGAGCTGCTGACCCTCAGACCAAGACACTGAGAAAGACAGGTGTTAGCTACCCCGCCACGAGCCATCTTCCCTTAATAATTTATTACGTGCCCGGTGCCCGCGCTGGCCACCTCGTCTCACGTAAGCCTGTGACGGAGGCGTCGTCGTCCCGAAGGGCAGGAGGGAAACCAAGCTCTCGAGTTTGAGGGCCGGGAGTGGCAGGCCCCAGGACCCCTGAGGCACCCTCAGGCGACGGGCACAGGGCCACGCACACAAGGCAGCTTTGGTGAGTGTGCCGTGAGCCTGCCGGTGTGCTGTGGACGCTGGATCGCCCACCCGGCCTGGGGGAACGGGACGCTGCTTCCAGGGCCAGGACTCATCTCGTCCAGTTCCGCACATTCCAGAGACATGGCCCAAAGGAGCAGGTCACACGGGCTGTCTGTGACCCTGCATCTCCCTCATGACAACAGGACCTTGTGGCCCCACAGCACGGACGCACTTGAAAATGCCAACCTGAGGTCCCACTTTGTGAAGGTCTGCGGGTCTTTGGGGAAAGTGGTGAAGAATTACCATCCATCGGGGTCCTTGAGGTCCCTGTGTGGCCGCTGGCTGCAGGAGGTCAGGATGGCACGAGGAACTGGTGTGCCGGTCCCTGCCCAGACATGCACGTGGCTCTGGGGCCCTTGGGCAACTTACCTGACCTCTCTGTGTCTGTTCCTCTTCTGTAGAGCCGTGATAAGACGTCAACCTTCGGGGTGATGTGAGTGTCAGAGGCGGGGTCAGCGCTCACCACGCAGCACTCAGCGCCATGTCGGGGCTGGCGGGGCCCGTGGATGGGCCTCAGAGGCTCCATTTTGGCTATAATTTGCTATTTTTTTTGTTTCTTTTTTTTCAATTTGCTATTTTTTTAAATAAAGATTTTATTTATTTCACAAAGACTGGGCACAGCAGGGAGAGTGGGAGAGGGGGAAGCAGGCTCCCCGCTGAGCAGGGCGTGGACCCCGGCTTGATCCCTGGACTCTGGGATCATGACCTAAGCCGGAGGCAGCCACTTCCCCAACGGAGGCCCCGGGCGCCCCGCAGTTCGCTATTTATGGATAAAAGATCCAGCTGTTAGACAACCAGACTTAAATAAATTTCCCCTTGGATTGTTAGTGACTTGAAGACCCGGGTCGGGCGCTTCTCCAGCGGCCCCTCAAGATGGGGGCTTGTCTCTGCTCAGAAACGAAGCCCCGACGCCCCCTACCCCCATCTCTGTCAAGAGGCTCAGTCTAGTCTCGGAGAGCCCGACCGGTCCGCGGGCGGCTGCGGACGCGCGGTGGGTGGACTTCGCCGTCACGAGAGACAGGGGCGCGTGCAGAGAGGACATGGGGACCGCGCGGGGCACCCGGCCGCAGGCGCCGTGGAGAGAGCCACGTTTGGGAGCAAGGCCCGGCCTTGCCGCCCGAACCTGGGAGCGGGGGCTGGGCTCGGGCACGGCTTCCTGGGGAAGGCGGACGTCCTGCTCCGGGTCAGCCCGGGAACAGACGCCAGAGACACGGGAGGTCCCAGCTGTGCAGACTCCGGGAGGTGCCCCCGCTCGGCGCCCTGAGCTATCTTATCTGTGCGGCTCCAGGCCTCGCCCGGGCTATTTTGGAACCAGCGGGCAGTCGGCATTCCTGCCCGGTGAGCGCAGAGCTAAGCTGGGCGAGCCCCCGGCACGGCCCCGAGGCCTCCTCCCCTCTCTGCCGCCCGACTTGCACCCTGTTAGCCGCGAAGTCGTGCAGACGTGCGCCCCCGTCCACCTGCTGCCCAGAGAACACGTCACGCCCCCGGCCCCCAGCGGCCAAACTCACTGCGTTTAGTTTAGGAGCGGTTTAGGCAGATACCTGAGTCCTATTTTGGGAGATGGCGTTTAGACTCAAACTCTTTGGGATTATAAGTAATCCCCAAACAATGTCATCTTAATGGGCACAAATGTCAAATGGGCTTTTACTGTTTTTCTGTTCTTTCGGAGTAAGATCCGAGGGCGGACTACCTACAGCGAGAAGCTGGACCCTCTCCCGAAACAGCCCGAAGCGAGACACGTTTACAGACGTGACCAAGAGTCAGATTTCGGAGGCCGACGGCGGACAGGCAGAGTGACACGACCCGGAGAGGCGGCGAGAAGGGGTGCTGGTGGGGGGCGTTGGGGGGCGTTGCGGACGAGACCTCCGGCGCCCGCAGGACTGCGGCTGAGGGCGGGGTGGCCGGCTTACCTGTGGTCAAGGCCCCGGCCGTCGTCAGGTGCATGATGGTGTTGTCGCTCACTGGCCACGTCCCACTTGTCTGCGGCCCCTCCTGGACCTTCCTGCCGGAGGCACTATTGTCCTTGTGGGCATTTCTGTGTCCGAGCGCGTCCCCCACGGCCCCCAGCAGCATAGCAGCCTTGAACTTCTCCATCGCGGAGGCCGCTCCTCTGGCCGTTCAGCTGCCCCGCGCCCGGCCTTTGTGCTTCACGGCCGGCCGTGGCCTTCAGTGCCCCCCACCCCCCGCCCCGCATTGTGGTCGCAGTGCGGCTGGGAGGAGCCCCGAATGGCCAGGCACGCCCCTTCTGTCTCGGCAGGTGGCACCAATGAGAACCTCTCCGGCCCGGCGCTGCTGCTGCTGCGGGCGCCTGTGGAGGAGCCCTGTGGTCACGGCCCTCCCTTCGGCGGCGTCAGCAGGGCACTAGCTCTGAGCCGGGACAGCTGCTGCCGCCTCCCCGCCTCCCCACGGAGCGACGACCTCCGCGCTGAGCCCGAGCCAGGGCTGGGGAAGACAAGCGCCGCTCCCACAACTTGGGGTGGAGTCCCCTGCGCAGTGCCTCGGGCACTCCGGGCTCGGGCTCAGGTTGGCGGCCGCCCGCTCCGGGCACCTGCTCCTGAAGGCTCTGCCCCCACAGCCTGGTATTTTCTCGCCTTTCAGGGAAATGGAATCGTGGACTCTGGGGCCTGACGGCATCACGTCGCGTTCCATTCTTTCCATGCACAGTTTCACTTTCTGGAAAAGTGTTTTGATATCACAGCGTTTGTCAGAAAACCCAGGGAATGTGCAGGCCAAGGAGAGCAGCGCCTGGCGCGTCTGTGGGTGCGGACCTCGCTCTCGGCTCTTGCGCGGCGGCCGGGCTCTGGACCCCAGCCTGCACAGAGTGGCCAGGTCTGTGGGGCGGACGCACTACGGGAGGGGAGGCTGGGGTGCGAGTGTGCGAACCAGGCCCTGGGGTTGAAACCAGGAGCTCAGAAGCAGTGTCCCCACCCACGGCTGGCCCCCGGGACCGGGTCAGTCATCAGGCCGGACGTGGCACCCATCAGCCCTGGATCCAAGGAGCGCGTCTGAGAACCAGAGCATCCCTTCCATTAACAAGACGCTGAGCCGCACCTGAGCCCAGGGACTGTTCAGTCAGCACTTGGGATCCAGGAGGCTGTGGAATATCCTTCCAGCGAGCAGGGTCCTGGGGGATGAAGCCCGTGCGCTCCCTGCCCAGTGGGCCCAGACATGCCAGACATGCAGGCCAAGGAGCGTCCTTAGAGGGCAGCACGGTCTGCGGCCCGTCCCTTCTGCTGGCTCTGAGGCCGTGGGAACCTTCCGTGAAGCGGCCAGGAGCGGCCCCACGCTGTCTGGCCCGTGTGGGCACTGCCCACCGCCTGCAGCAGTGCTCACGGAGCCGCAGGCGCGCGCCCCCCACACAGCCGGAGTGCCGCGCTCAGTCGTGCCCACAACCCCAGTGTGGGAAGACGGGCCCCATGTCGTCTGTGTCTTCACTACACCTATTACACTCGGCTGCTCTGTGCATTCTCCGTGCATTCACAGTCCGCACTCCCGGGGTGCTGGTACAGGAGCCCGTAGCTCAGGGAAAGCCTCTCATCTCCACATGGAAACAAGCACACTTAGTGGGCACACTCTGGTGACGGAAAGGAGAGCACCTGGCCTGGCTGTCCGCCAGGGACAGTGGTCGTGGGACACGACCTTCTAAGCAGGGGTGCAGGCCGCACACGGGGTGGGGGGGTGTCCCCAGAGGGGCTGGGTTCCTGGGGGTCCCGGGGCACCCAGCATCTGAGCAACCGAGAACAGACCTCCCCACACCAGAGAAAATAATTTATTTTAATGTTTCTGAAGCTTCTGCACTTGCACACAAGCATGCCTTAAATACACAGAAGAAAAAGCAGCCTGGCTTTCTGCAGAGCCTCTGCCTGAGCCCCAAGGCTCGGCTGTGTCCACACAAGCGGCCGCGGGAGCCCCGCCACGCTGGGTCTTGAGAAGTAGCAGCTGCCGTGGACCCTGGGGTCTGTGCGAGATGACCACGCTCCGCGGCCTCGGAGCAGAACACGTACCCGGCAGGAAGCCGCGACCCCAGAGGATGCCTTAAACTTGTGGAGGTGTTTATTCTACAAAACCAGTGCTCTCTCAGAACCCCCAGCTCACAAGCAGAGACGGCCCTGTTTGCCCCCGTGCAGCGGCGGATGTGCAGGCCTGGGAGAAGCTGCACGACTCGGTCGTGAGTCTTGCTGACGGTGGCGTCCAGGCCCGGAGCCCTCTTTCCTGCCCTCCCCAGCCTGCTGTCTCTTTAAAAGACTCCTCTCCCAAAGTACACCCCGTTCACACACAGCAGGTGTGCAAACCCCTGCTGGCCCGGATGCTTCTGGAAATGCCAACTCAAGCACACATGGCAGGACGCTGTCCACATACGGAGGACCCGAAGCAAACTTCCTTCCTCCCGTGAAGTGATGCCAACTCGTCTGTCCCGTGAACTCGTGACGTGAAGCTCCTTCCGTGCGAGGGAGGGTCCACACCGTGATTTTTAGAACACGCAGCTTTCTCCAGACGGGCCTTCCACGTTCGGCCAGCCGGCTGCGGGCCTCGCAGGACGGTCTCCTCCGCCAGCAGACAACGAAGAATCAGACAGCGACGTACCGAGCTCGGGCTTCCGGCGGAAACGAGGTGGAGGTCTCCGCACGGGTGATAGGCGACGAGATGTAGGCGACACGCACGCAGCCCTGGGGTGGGCGACGGGCCTCTCAGACCGCTGCAGGGAACCACCTCATGTTCCGTTCCAATGTATAACCCGTTGCTTGTGAAAGAAAAACTTTATAAGGAAATATGTCTTTTTAAATGTTATAAAGTACATTTTTTTAAAAAACATACTTTACAAAACTTTTTAGGAAACTCATTCAAATGACGTTGGGAAGAAAAGACCCACGACTTGTCAACAGTTGACGACTGCGTCCCTGGAGTCACAGCCCGCGTGTGCACAAACCTCCACACACCAAGAACCACCGAGTGACTTTCATGTGAGCATCTACGGTGAATTAGAATAAAAATAGATCTAATAAATCTAGGTATTAGGTAATTCAGAAAAAAGAAATCTTGAATTCCCGGTATCAGGTTTATAAAAGGCTGGTGTCCCTGCCGGAGGCGCGTGGGGGCAGCCGGCACCAGCTCTGACCAGCAGAAGCGCACGGCACCGCCGAGGGCACGGACGCACCTCCTCAGGGGGTGACAGGCAGCCGTGGGAGCCGCGGTCGCCGCTGGCGATCACGGTACATCACGAACGTGGCAGAAGGCTCGGCTGCTCTGCAAACAGCTCCGGCTCCTGTTTCTCAGGTAGAACACAAACCATGCAGCGGCCCCCTCGTCAGACGCACGGGGACCAACTGGACTCCTAAAGCGGGCTGGACACCACGCCCGGCGTCCCAAAGCAGCGTCTTCTGAGGCGTCCGGCTCAGCCCTTTCTGCAGCCAGGGGAGGTCAATCCAGCGCCCCAGCTGGTGAGACCGACGGCCAGGGCCAGCGTCCCGGGCACAGTGACCGGCGAAGCGTCCCTGTGCGGGAGGCACTTCCTCTCGGCATCTCGACGCATTGTGACCTTCTGCCTAGAAAGGGCTGCGCTTGGCGCCCGTGACAACCGGCCGCGCGTACTCCACGAAATCATCGATGAGGACGGGCCACGCTCCTGCAGGAAAGCAAACACACAGGTTTGTTTTTTTTAAATCAACGGTTTAGACGAACAGCTTTATATTCTTCTCACAGTCGATGTCTGCGTTCCAAGAGCTCAAGTGAGTTTGTGTCTGTTACTCTGTTACTGTTACTCTGTTACTGTTACTCTGAAGGAATCGGCCAGTGAACCCCATCTCTCCTGCTCTGGCCAGACCATGGGCCATCCCCTCAGCCCGGACCACCCCAGACTCCGGGACACCCTCCGCCGGCAGACGCGCACTCGCTGTAAGCTGCCGGCTCCTTCTCTACACACGAGCCGTGTCTCGCCGCCGCAGCTAAGCTCCCGGGAGCTGGGCTTCTGCCTGTGGCCAACCATCCACCCGTCCACTCACACGCGGTCAGCAGGCGGCCGCTCTGTGCCCGGGCGGAGGGCCCCCACAGACACGCACGCCTGGGCGGTGAGCCTTCACCGAGCAGCCCCAAGAGCAGGGACGTGAGGAGGTGCCCCAGAGGCCGCCCCCAGGCTGGGCGCCGAGACTGCACCTCCCTCCCCAATGTGGCATGGCACCCAGGACGGTGGGCCCGCAAACGCTCCCTGACCGGCTGTCCTGAGACAGCTGGCGGAGGGACCACGAGATACGGAATCATGGGAACGTCAAGTTCCCGCTGGAATCTTCAGACCCACGTCAGCAGCATCACGGGGGTCGGACAGGGTGGTGTGGTGGTCGGGGGGTGCGGCTTGGACACAAGGCCCCCCTGCACGGCCCCCTTGGAAATGCTTTAGTTCAGGGGACATTCTCCTCCGGACTGAAACGGCACCTGAAGCCCTCTTTTTCCTTCGTGAGGCTGACGGACGCACTAGAGTGGGGCTATCGTTACGGCCATCACCCCCACTGCACTGGGGCGGCGGGCCTGGAGCTGGGGCTGGGGGGGCGCTGGCCTGCACCCCGGGGGCAGGGACGGGCAGCCTGCATGGCCGCGGTTCTAGCCACCATCTGAAGTCGCAGAACTTCCCATACCTTCTTCGTCATAGTTAGACATGTCATCTGCAATCATGTTTCCAAAATCCAGCAGAAGGTTCCAAGTGTCCCTTGGGATTGATCGTTTGTGATGCTCCTAATACATGAGAGAAAAAACGCAGACGTGAGAGACAGACCTGACCCTCCAGAGTCCGACCGTCCAGTTGGCCCGGTCCGTAGTCTGGTGCGGACCAAGCAGCACCACACGCGCTGCTGGATGTTAGGGACAGCGGAGGCTTCCGGATGAATCTGGAACCACACAGTGCCGGTGGGCACACAGGCAAGAGTAGACTTATTTAAAAACAGAATAAACATTTAAAACACCAAGATTACGTTTCAATCAAATACTTTCAATCCCTGCCTCACGCCCACTGATTCAGACCCAATGCAGGACAAGAGGCAAACTGCCGTTGGACACAATTTATTTCCCTCTATGCCAGCATGGGGCGATGGTCTAAAAGCATGAGATTCAATACCTGAGCTGTAGGCGCCCCCCCCCCGAGGGGTTCTGCCCCACACACCCGGCAGGCCTGGTCCTCTCCCACCCTCCCCGGGCTGTACAGTGCTCCCCTCTCAAGGGACCCGCACCCCGCTCACCCCGTCTTTGTGCATTTCTCTAAAGCCACACGTCAGGCCTGGACTCAGCAGCGGCCCCCGGGCCCTGAGAGCATTCCACTGAGATTCTACCCGCTCTCCTGTTAGGGCTCTGGGACGTTCCTAAGGTGCTGCCTGCCGCCCCATCTCTGGGAACGTTGGCCACGGAGGTCGCCGGCCCCAAACTAGTAAGTGGTGGAGCAGAGTCAACGTGATGGGCGTCTCGGCTTTCCCAAGCCGCTTCAAGGAGGCCCCTAATCACACGGGACCCCCGGGGGAGGCTGGGCCCTGGCTGGGCCGGGCTCTGTGCTGCGAGAAGTCCTGCCCCCTCGCACGTTCATGGAGGAAGTGACACAGTAGGTCTGGGCACAGTGACATCATGTGACTATCCTGCAGCAAGACCCCAGGCTCCACACGCTTCCCACCGTGACACGGCTTCCCGTACTCCTCCCGGCGAGGAGAGGCCGCCCCACTGAGGCCCAGCGCCGCTCAGAGGCCCGCCTCCAGCACAGACAGGCCGTCTCCCAAGGGGCCAGCCAGCCCTCCTTTTTCCTTCTGGGCATCATAACCACGTTTAAAAATGTGTCAGACTACAAGCGTGCTGGACACGGGGTAACAATCCAGTCTGGGGCCAGCCAGGGTCAACGTCCAGGGCGTGTGTGCCTGATGCGTTCTTCAGGAATTCCAAATTTCTCGGAGGAAGCACAGGATTAGTTGGAGTCTCAGAGAAGGTGGCAGATGGGGGATGGCCCAGGTCTGTCGGGCGTCTGAAAGCCTGCCTGGGGGTTCTGTGTGTGGCTCCCTGAACCGATCGGACATCGGCCTTGGGACAGCCCTGCCTGGAGCTCCGTGGCCATGGCGCTCTGCACGGCAGCGTGGTCTTGGGGCCACTGTTCAGAACTCCCGTGACCTACCACCCGTTCGGCACACCTCGATCAGACAACACAGCCTCGTGATCGGCTGACCCCTCCCACTGGGCACACGCAGCAAGAAGCAGGAGGACACTTACCAATAAGAAGGCGTTCCAAAGATCTAAAAATTTAAACTTCCCAGGTAATACTAAATTCCAGTACGCAACAGCCATTTCTAAATCTGGCAAAAAAGAGAAAGAGAAGTTAAATCCCAATTTCTTTTTCCACTGCCCAAAACATGACCCCGTCCTACCACACTGATATTCACTCAATCGGTAAAACTCAGCCCTCTCACCCAAGAGTCAGATGAGGCCCAACCCCTATGGAACAGATGTTCCTGAAACTGTGATGTGAGAGCTCTGGGGGTCTACGCGCTCGTGATTCAGACATGCGAACAGTCATCACACCAGGGCTGGAGACACGCATCCTCTTATATGTCAGGCTTTCCTCACACCTGACTGGACCGACCTGGACACAATTTGCACACGTCATTATTACCGGTGCCTCCAAAGGAGCGGAAAAAGTCAGACTCGGAGGTAAGCCACACAGGCACTACGAGGTCTCCACCTTTCTCAAGGCCACGGCTGGGGAGAAAATGTCCACTGACGGACACTTAGCTCTAGACTGGGTATCAGAGTCCACACCGTCCATCTTCCCTGACACGGACCCTTGCTGCACGGCTCAGGGGAAGATGGTGTCTTACGGAACAGGGTCGCTGAATTTTAGGACTGCATGAAATGCTATCCTAAGCCCCAGTTTTTGGAATACTGACTCTTTCTCTGCTTACTGTAACTTAAACATCTTTCTCTTTCTGTGCGCTTGACGTAGCAAGTGCATTAAGAGGCTGAGCTCAGCCTGCTCGAGGAGCCGACAACTTTCATCTCAGGTGCGCACCGCCTTTGCACAATAAAGCACAGTTGTGATGAAACGGTTTCCTAATTACGTGTTTACATCCAAACGTCAGGATGGGCTAATGTGAAAAACAGACAAATAAAAACTTAAGGTAACGGATTCTCTTAAATGCAAAATATCCAACTAACCACTTTCCAGAAAACTTTCATCTAATTCTTGGTTGGTCCCACTTGGACAACTGACTGAAGCAGGGACACTGGCCAGCACAGTTGGTCGAACGTGCGACTCCTGGTCTCAGGGCTGTGAGTCTGAGTGCCACGCGGGGTGCAGAGGTTAAACGAGAGTCAGACAGGAAAGTGAAGCCGTCACCTGAGATTTCCAGGAAAACCGCATAAGCAAAGCGAAGTATGAGTAGCACCAACTTTAAATAAAATGCCTACATCCCCCCCGTTTGAAGTCAATACAGACTTTCTTAGTTTTAAATACGCTGGAGTCTTAATGAGAAAGAGACGGCCAGGAAGTCTGCAGAATGACTGCAGGGGACGGAGGCCATGGCTTGCTAGCCCCCCCGGAGCGGAGAAGCAGGGGCTCGAGCAGCCAAGCGATGAGCCATGTGCACGGCAGCGTTCCCCACAGCAGGTAAGAGCCGGACGCGACCCAAGGGTCCGCCGTGGACAAGCGTGTGAGCAAAACGTGGCGTGCGCGGGGACTGTCTTTCAGCCTCCGAAGGAGGGACACCACGCAGCCAGGGTGAGTCGGGGGAACACGGCCATGAGAGGAGTTAACGAGCCACAAAAGGTCACAGGCTGGGAGCTACCTGCGGGGGTCAACTCTGCGCAGACCAGGCGGGGAGCAGTCAGGGGCCGGGGGTCCGGCGCTCGCTCGGTGAGGACAGCTGCCCTGAACCAGCATCTTAGAAGCCCAAGAAAGTAATTTCACATAAAAATGAGCGAGCAAAAAGTACGACACTTCATCCTAAGAAGAAACGGTAGCGCAAACAGATTGTCACTCCAGGAGAGCGAGACCTTCTGTTTCAGGCGGGCGCAGAGATAAGACATGACAAGACGCGGGGAGAACAGCGCACGTGCGCGGAGACTCGGGAGAGGACGCGGCTCGGGAACCAGAGGTGGAAGAGACTGCTTCGGCGAGGGCCAGCTCAGAAGGAGGACCCAGCGACGAGGCCCGACAGGCAGTGGCTTGAGGGAAAGCGGTGGGCAGGGAAGGCAGCTCGTCCAGCAGAGCCAGGAGCCGCGAGGGCTTTCCCAAGGACGCCGGGGAGGTGGCCTGTGATCCCTGCATGGGAAGAAGGCACAGAAGCAAGCGCTTATCCTGCTGTCCCTAGATGAGCTGTGCCGCTGGGAGGGACGCGTCTCCTTGCCCGCGCCCTCCACGCCTGCAGGACAGAATGACAGAGGAGGCCACGGCGGGCGGACGGATGTGGGCAGTAAGTCACAGAGGCAGCGGCGGACTCCTGGACAGAGGATGGCCAGGGGCGAGCTGACGCAGACGGCCCTCACTGCCTACAGGCTCCCCGAAGGCCGGAAGGCGCGTCTGCGCGGCCTGGGACAGCCCCAGGCTCACACCAGCACCACCGCGCAGCGGACCAGCCACCTTACGGGGTGTCACGGAGGCAGTTGACGTTTTACCCGTTTTCCTTAGCTGTCCTGACACAATTAAAAAAAAGACACTACTCACTCTGGTAGGTGCACCAGAGGCCCAGACAGCGGGGCGGGTGATTTAGGAAGGGACCTGGGACCCCCGGCCCTCCCCCAGCCTGTGCCTCCTTTGCAGATGGCCCCTCTGAGGGCCATGCACACCTCGGAAGCCATCCCTATACACCACACGGCCTTCCCTGGCGGCCCCCTGACCCTGCCACGGTGCCTCGACGGTAACAGCCGTGAGGATGGAATTGTCCGGGTGTGCAAGTCTATACCGCTGGGACACTGGGAACAGAGCCGCGGTCTTTCAGACGAAAGCAAAGTGGAGGTGCAAAGTGCCCTCAGCCAGCCAGGGCCGCGGACGGCGTCTTTCCAGCTGGCTGTGAGGCAGGCAGGCAGGAGGCGAACGTTGTCTGTGTCAGAGCGAGAGCTAAAGGCAGGGGCTGACGTCATCGAGACCGACCCCACAGGGCAAGACGCTCCAATCAGCCAATGGGCACGGTGAGCTTGACCAAAGTCACACCACTCCCCTCCCCCGGGGGACAGAAGAGCCTGCCCCCACCGCACCCTGTTCTGGGACAGAAGAGCCTGCTCCCCCCCTGCCCCCCGCCGGCTCTGGGACAGGAGAGCCTCCCTGCCCCCCATTCTGGGACAGAAGCCCTCTCAATGTGCACCTGCCTTGGATGTGCTGACAGGAGAAGGAAGAACGTCGGAGACAGAAGGGGCAGGAAGGGTCACTGCTCACACACCTGCAAACACGCACGAGCGAAATCGGGCTCTGAAATCAACGGTTTCCAGTGGGTTTTTCTATCCATGGATTCTCAAGCCCCTTTTGGTTTCCTACTTAAATCTGGTTACTTTATAATAGTGCTTTATATTTGAGAGCACCTTCTTCAAAACCTTCTAATACACCTGCTTAAGTCTATTTAAAGACCACGTAAGTCCCTGCTCTAAATCTGTAAGACATTTTACTGAACTAACCAGATCTGTTACATTAAACAGAAATAAATTATATGCTACTCAGGAGGAAAAACAAATGAAAATAAGCAGAATAAAGCCCTCAAAGAAACCAAAACAGACTGAAAATTTAAGTTGGGAATTTCCCAAAACAAGTTATATTAGAGCACGACTGTTCGACTCGGAAAGAAGCATGGCCATGTGATCCAGGGCCCGTCAGAACCGTGTTATGCCTCCAGACCAGGACAGGACTCCCGTCCCTTGGCCGGTCCCCACAGGCCCACCTGCGGGTCACACACCTCCCGAGGCAAACACTCCTGTCGACACAGATTGATTTCTCCGACCCGTGAGTCAATGCGACAGAACAGGGAGCATTTGCAAATCAGTTTACATTTTGACATTTAAATACCGAAACCCAGAAGTGGAGAGTGACCACCACGTGGTGCTGGTGCAGGGCGGCCCGCCCGCACGTGGTACAAGCGTGGGGAGGAGACCGCTCCGGGGAGGAGACCGCTCAGGCGGAGCCCTGCGGGGGCAGCACGGACGAGGGGCTGGTCGGACCCCCCCTCGGTCTCACGAGGATGTGGCTTCTCTCGACTGTGGACTTTACACTCACCTAAACCCTTCTGCCCGGGGTTCTTAGCGAAGGTAAAGGTAAACTGATAAAAGTCCTTAAACTTCACCGGGTCCTTCAGCTCCTGCTCCAGTCTCGGCAGAAGGGCCCGCAGCTTCTCCGTGCTGTCACACCTGCGGGGAGAGACAGAGCGCGCCGTGGCCGGGGCAGCTGCGCCTTCCCGCGGGCTGCAGCGGCCCGAGGCTCGGGGCCGGGAGGCGGACTGCTGGCAGGCCCCCTGCCCCGGCGAAGCGGACCCCAGCATTCCAGAACCGCCTGCGGTGATGGCCACACAGCTCTGCTCGGACACCGACACTCCGACCTGTAGGCGGTCGGCAGTGAACTCTACACTATGTGTTACACCCTAACTAGGAATAAAGGAAAAAGCAAAGCCCACGACTGCTTGCCTTCCCGTGCGAGCTGGAGCACAGGCCCACTTTCACCCACGCGCAGGCCTGGGCCCTGATGACAGACGGGCACGTGGGACGGACCCCTCTGCCCGGCCCCCTCGTGGCGCCGAGCTGCTCTGCCGGCCCACGAGCTCCTCCGCTTGGGGTCACCTCCTTCTCGCTCAGCTCAAAACTCCAAGCACGATGGGACACAGAGCCGCTGCTGGGAAACTGGGTTTTCCGGGTGGGGACGGTGCGACCCAGGGGAGGGGATTGCGTGCACTTATCGGGATGAGTCAGGTGCACAACTGTTCAATCGCTCTGTGGTTCACCTGAAACTACTAGAACATCACATTAATTAGACTGGAATTTAAAAAAGAAATTAACTTATAATAAGTAAATAAATAAATAACAAAACTGGATTTTCCTCCAAGAAGTCAACAACCTTTAAGCATATTAAAAAGCGGGGCGCCTAGGGGGCTTAGTGAAGCGTCTGCCTTCAGCTCAGGTCACGATCTCGCGGTCCTGGGATGGAGCCCCGCGTCGGGCTCCCTGCTCGGCGGGGAGTCTGCTTCTCCCTCTGCCTCTGCCCCTCCCCCTGCTCCTGCTCTCCCTGTCCCATGTGCGCTCTCTCTCTCTCTCAAATATTTTTTTTAAGACTTTAAGAAAGAATATTAAAAAGCCCTTAGAGCAGAAATCTAGAATAGGAAACCATAAAATCTATCTTTGGAGTTCGACTCCCCAGCACAGAAAAGAACAACGGGCAGGCTGCGGAGATGTGTGACCCCACTCGGCGGGCTCCGCAGGGAGCACAAGGCCGGGTGGCAGTGGCCGCGAGCCCAGGAGGTGCAGGCCTACAGCTCCCGGGCCCCCCCACGGAGGGTGGTTGGGGCAGCGCCTTCCCCAGCACTGGCCTGCCCTCTGGGGGGCTGCTCCGGGCCCTCCCATGCGCCTGCATCACCCCCAAACGAGCAGAGCTTAACAGTTAGCTGCGCCGACTCTGACCGTCCCTCACGGAACTCACGGTGCTATCTCTGCCCCGAGTCTGTGAGGCCCCGGTCTGCCGGCTCAGGGGCGTCCTTCTCTGCGCCGAGGCACATGCCCCTGCATTCAGACTTCCTAACTTACGTTACCCACCAGTGGTAACTATTCTGGCTGTTTCTAGTTTTCTGGCAACCAAGACGGCTTTTAAAAGGGTCTCCATACATGCATCCGGGCGCACACGTACGTGTGCTGGGTCAGGCACAAGCCCCAGTGGGTCACAAGGTCCACCAAGCTCCAGCGATGTGATATCACTGTTTCCAGAGACAGTCCGCCTCACGCCCCCGCCAGCAGGACGGCAGGGCTCCTGCTCGTCCCGTCTCCGCTGTTGCAGGTGACTGTATCTTACCTTAGCCGGTTCATGGTGGCTGTAGTTTTAACCTCTCCTTCCCGGACATCGGTAAGCCTTGTGCTGTGATTGGCTATTTGGAAATTCTCTTTTGTGAAGTGCCTGTCAAGTCTCCTGCCCATTTTCAGTTAGGTATCTTTTTCCTATCGTTTCCCAGGCTTTCTTTACATTTGAAGGACACAAGCCTTTGTCAGCTAAGGTTGGTTGAAGTTCTCTCTCCCAGAACGTGGACTGCCTTTTCACTTCCTTGGTGGTGTTTCCTGACGATCAGTTCTTACTTTTCGTATACATCCTATCAGTCTTCCTTTTCAGTTTGCTTGATGTGTTCAAATTTCCCCTATAGCATGGTCATCAAAAGATATTCTCCTCCTTAATTTTCCCAGAGGCTTCTGGCTTTTGCCTTTAGGCTTTCACACAGACAACTACGATCCACTGGGAACTGATTTTTTACACACGGCGTGAGGTAGGGATCAGGGTAAGTTTTCCTCCATGTGAGTAGCCAAATCTCACAGAAACATTACTGAAAAGGTGCCTTTCCTCACTTCTCTGAAGTGCTGCCTTGGCGATACGTCCGGGTGCCTGTGTACGTGGATTTGTTTCTTGCCCCCCTCCCCACCCGTCCCACTGGCCCATTTACCTCCACAGTAGTGCCGTGTAGTCTTAATTACTGTAGCTTGAAAAGTCCTAATTAGCTGAGAGAGCGAATCCTCCCCTTGCTAAGAACCGCTGACTAATCCTGACTGTATTTTCATACACATTCCAAATCCATCTGTCAAATTACACATATCAAACTACTAATTGGGGTTTTGATTGATATGACACTGAGTTCATACACAAATTTAGGGATAAAATACTGACTGTTCCAATCTATGAATAAGTTTATGTCCCTATTTATTCAGGTTTCCTGCGTCTCATTGAGTTGTTTACTCTCTGGAGGTAGCACACACCTTTAATCAGATTTATCCTAGGAGTTTTGTATTTCTGATGGTACTGAAAACAACGTATTTTTAAAATTCACTTTGCTTTGTTGTGTTGTTGCATTCAGTATTCTTAAAATAAGTCTGATTTTTGTTTGCTGATCTTTGGTCCTGCAGTCTGGCAACTCACTTATTGATTCGAATATTCTACCTGTGGATCAGTCCAGCTAAACCTCCTGTTCAACGCTGATAAAAGTAGGCATTCATGTTCCAGTTAAATATATATCTTGTAGGATCTGGCAGGAATCAGAGGTCAGCTTAAGGACAGTCCCTTGTATTCCTGGTTTGTGCCAAATTCTCTCTTTTTCAAATAAAAAAATTTTTAAAAAAATTTTCAAGTCAAAAAATTATGAATGGAATTGAATTTTATCAAACCCATTTTATGGATCTGAGATAATTCCCCCTTTTCTGTTGTTAATACAGGACACTGACTTTGTAATGTTAAACAAATCTCACAATCCTGGGCTATAACAAACTTTGTCATGATAAATTATCCTGGTTTGTTGGTTGATCTGTTTTGGGGACTGAATCTAGCTATCTGATAATTTGTCTATGATTTTTGCACCTTATGCATCTTTTGAATTTTATGACTGGTAGTGGCCAATAATTTTCCATTCTCAAACATCCTCTTGGGCTTGCCTGGGCAGCACATTTCCTGAAATATCTTTTCTGGGTTTTGTTATCCAGGTTGTGTTGGCCTCAAAACAAATCAGAAAGTGTTTCTTCTGGGATGACTCTCTAAGGAAGTTGTGTGAAGTTGGTGATAATCTCTTCATTAAATGTTTTGCAGGATGTGCTGGTGCACCAATCCTGGCCATTTGTTTTCTTTTTGAGAAGATTTTAAATTACAGGTTCAAATTTAAGAGCTACAGAACTACTTATGTGTCCATTTCAGTAAATTGTATTTTTAAGAGAACTCCTCTTTTGCACCCAGTTTTTCACATTTACTAGCAGAGAGCTATTGGTAATATATTCTTATATTTCACCATCTATAGGATCTACGGCAATGTCTCCCTTTTCATTCCATGTTGGTTATTTGTTACCTAATATTTTTATGTGTTTTCAAATGGCAACCTTCTGGCTTTATGGATTCTATTAGCTTCATTTCTATTCCCTTAAACTACTGCCTGTTTAAAATTAATTCCCTCTGCACTCTTTTGAGTGTAATTTTCCTGTTCTTTTTCTACTTCGTGAGATGGATGCTTTCCTCACTGATTTTCAACTCTTCCTTCTAAAATATGCATTTAAGAAGTTGAATCCTGCAAGTTTTCATGTGTAGTGTTTTATGATTCAAAGTATTTTCTAATTTCCACTGTAACATCTTACTCCCAAGGGTTGTTCGGGAGTATACAATAACCACACACATTTCAACCTATCAAGTTATCTTTTTGTTCTACCTTAACTGTATTGTGGTCAGAACACATTTTGTATCATTTTAATCCTTTGAAATTTGTTGCAACTTATTTTACAGCACAATTTGTAATCATATTTATAAATGGTCTACTCTTCTTCTGAAAAGAATATGTGTTCTTCAACATCAAAAGTGATGTTCCAAGTACGTCCATTAGGCCAGTGGTAGCGCCGCCCAAATTTCCTATTTCCTTAGTGATTTTTCACCTCCTCATTCTATCAGTTGCTAAGATGTGTGTGAGAATTCCCCATTTTGACTGTAGATTTGTATCTTTCTTTTACAGTGTTCATTTTTGCTTTAAATAATTCATTGCCTTCTATGTGAAATAAACCTTTTGTCATAATGAAATGTCCTTCACTATCCCTAGAATTACTTCTTGCTTTAAAGCTTATTTTAATATTGACATAGCCACACCAAATTTTTTTGGTTAAATGTTTGCAAATTACATCAACTTTTATCCTTCAAATTGTTCTGTGTCCTGATGTTTCAACCACATCTACGGTAAACGTATCCACAATAGTTATTTTCTCAAATCCATTCAATACTTAGTTTACCTACATTTAATGCAGTTATGTAAGTGCTGACACACTGGCCTCCAAGCCTCCACTTTATTGTGTGCTGCTTCTCCTGCGTTCAGCTGATTTTCCGCATGTTCTTTCTTTATCTCATGTTCTTTTGGATTGAATTTTTAATCACTTTATTCTTGCTCTGTTAGTTAGGAATTATACATAAATCACACATTCTCTACCATTTTTATAGTGACTGTAACATACACAAAGAGAGCAAGTATTTTCTCCCACTGTTCTGCCTTTTTAACAGTGTCTTTGCTTAAGGAGAGCTCTTAACTGTGCCGAAGCCCAACTCAGCCATTTTTCAGCTACGGCTAGCGCCTTTTATCCCTTCTCTAAAAATCTGTCCCTTGATCTGGGTTCTAGTAAAGACATTCTCCCACGTTTTGTTGAAAACTTCAGAGCGTTCCGTGTCCTGTACAGGAGTGCCAGCCCGCCCGCACGATCTCTAGCCGTGGCCCGGGCTTGCACACGGGGACCGAGCAGATGTGGCCTCAGGCTCACCCCGAAACTTCAGCGTCAGCGGCTACAAGGAATCTTCTCTCCCCATCGGAATAATAAAAACTGACAAGCAATCTTCAGATGAAAGTAGGAAGACTTCGCAACTTCGCTTCGAGACTTACGCAGCGCTGCAGGAGCGAAGCCCGTGCGCCGCAGGCCAAGGGGAGGCGGGCCCACCGAGTGCAACGCAGTCCGGAAGCGGGTCTACAGCGCGTCCGCTTCTTGTTTTCACGACGACGTCAAGGAACCTCACAACATTTACTCGGGTCACTTACGAATCCGCAAGCCTCCAGAGCAAGGATGTAGCACCAACTGCTAAACGCAGGTGTTCCTGTCAAGAGTTAACGGCCGGGGAAATGTGTGAAAAATAATGGAGCCGACGTAAACCCCAAGTATTTTTTAAGGCTTAGTGCTGTTTAGACAACCACCTTTTACATCCCTAAAAGCACTGAGGATATCTCTAGGACGCACTGAGTCCTGCAGGGCCTCCAGAGGGCCGCCCTTTCGCCCGCCCCGTGAGACGCGGAGCGCAGCCCCACTGCCCAGCGCTAACTTACAATCTTCAGTCAACTCTGTGTACGCTGCGTGGGGAGGCATGAATTTGTCCAACACGTTTTGGGAAGGTTCACACTCAAAATCTTTAAAATACGTTTTTAACTTTTAACACTTAGAAGGATAATAGGAATTTTTAAAATCTACCTGTACAACATATTTCTAGATAATGCCCAAGAAACGGCAGTAAGTGCTTCCAGAAGAAGCACTTAATTCCCAAATCTCCCATCTGGGGGAGCTTCCAGCAGATGGGATAAAGGGCAGCATGGCGCCAAGAGAGTGCTGCTTTAACTGGTGTTTCCACCCCAAACATTCCCTGAGTCCGCTGCATTCCTGGCGCACAGAACATGAAGCCACATGCTGTCACGCAGGGGTCACCGTGATGTCTTCGGTTTGGTTTTACACGACCAGCGGCGATAGGGCAAGTCCTGCAAGTGTCGTCTCACAGACAAGGCTGATAAATGTCACAGATTCATCAGTTTAGTAGAAAAAACAAATGTTCTATTTTTTCCCCGGGAATCTGTATAATCCACGCCTTAAGAACATGTTTAACTTAGACTTTCCAGCTCCTTCAGCAGCTAAAAATAAGCCAGTTTAAGCTGTCAACGCTGAAATATCACAGCATCAGCACGGCAAGCAAGTTGGCGCTTATCCTGCCCTATGAGATAGCTCAGGAAGCTTAACGACTGAGACATTCGTGTCACATGCTTTCATTTACTTCTCTGACTTATTTGACAAGTGAGAACATCTTGAGTTATTAATGAAGTTTTTATTCCCGCCCTGTGAGTAGAACAGAGAAGTGTTACAAGCAAAAAACCAAAATGATATTTTATTGATGATTAACATAGCAACACAAATAATACGTTTAGGACACAGAATCCAGAAACGAATGGCTGAAAACAAACAAAAACACGCCGATGTCTGCTGTAAATTCAAAACTGGGAGGATAAAAATTAAAAAGAAAAAAGTAAATTACAAAAGGGATTAATCTGAATTAAAGTATGAAATAAAACTTTACTTGGAAAGGCTTAATAGAGCAGATTAGAGGCACAAAAAATTTATAAGATACACACAGAAAATAAATTAATTTGAAATTAATGTTTATAGGTTGTTGAAAAATAATGTTGAAAGTACCATCCTTTTTGAAAACATTTAAACCGAGACCAGTTTACTCACCCAAGCTCTGTCATACCAGCCACAAACTCCTTTTTGCTAAACTCGCACTGTGTCGCCGCCCGGAACCTCCAGGCTATGACCAAAACGCTGACACTGGCAGGATCTAGGCTCAGGTCATCACAAAACTGCTGAATCCCGTCGATTCCAATTTTATTTTCATCCTGTGGGTCTACAGTTAAAATCAAGAGAGAAAGAAATTTTGCTGTTTGGGACGCCTGGGTGGCTCAGTTGGTTAAGCGGCTGCCTTCGGCTCAGGTCATGATCCCAGCGTCCTGGGATCGAGGGATCGAGTCCCACATCGGGCTCCTTGCTCGGCAGGGAGCCTGCTTCTCCCTCTGCCTCTGCCTGCCACTCTGTCCGCCTGTGCTCGCTCGCTCTCTCTCTCTCCCTCTCTCTCTGACAAATAAATAAATAAAATCTTAAAAAAAAAAAAAGAGAGAGAAAGAAATTTTGCTGTTTTGAAAAGTAGCACTAACAGGGGTAGCTGGAGTCCCAGCCCGACCAAGCATGTCTTGGAGACATCAACCGATGGAACACGAATTTTTACTGTGCGTGGAACGGCAATAAATAGTAATTTACCCAGAAAAAAACCCTATTTTAAACATTGAGGTTACCGGACTTCAGGAGAAGAAAAAAGAGTACTGCAACTTCTTTGAGAAGACTTCATCATTAAAAAAATATTTGATTTCCGTAAAGTAAAATAAAAATTCCAATTTCTACAATTCTAGTTTGCCCAAAGGCAAACTCTACTGCATTGTGGGCGCCGGGTTTGCGGAGGTGGGAACTTGTGACTCTTAGGTCAAGGTCGTAAGTTTGAGCCCTACACTGGGTGCAGAGATTACTTAAAAATCTTAAGAAATCTGCAATTAAAAAAAAAATACTGCATCTGTAAAGTGTTTACAATATTGGGAGTTTTTGACACAACACTGCCAAAACAAGAAACTGATGTTTTTCTTTTTAAAGTGATTTCATTTGCTATAATTTTAGTGCTACTGTACATTTAGGTTGCAAAATCATTTAGTTCATGCATCCACATTTAATAGCTTAGAAACTCAGGACTTCCTCACTTCCCATTTCTGGTTTAGAAATGAAATTAAGGAATTTAATGTTTCTTTATCAGAAAATCAAATAGGAAAATCTCAGTGAGACCTCACCAAACTAGGTCTAGTAATTTCCAACAGAATGTGTGTATACTAATACATCATCATGACTCACTTGTTAATTCTGTTGGCTATTCGGAAGGTACCAATAGAAAATTTGTAGCTTCTTTGCTCAAATGAAGATTAAATGTGATACACTTTTCTTCGATCATACAAAATTTAACTTTGGGGGGCGCCTGGGTGGCTCAGTGGGTTAAAGCCTCTGCCTTCGGCTCAGGTCATGATCCCAGGGTCCTGGGATCGAGCCCCGCATCGGGCTCTCTGCTCAGCAGGAAGCCTGCTTCCTCCTCTCTCTCTGCCTACTTGTGATCTTCGTCTGTCAAATAAATAAATAAAAGCTTTAAAAAAATTTAATTTTGGTCACTTAAGTACTATATGCTACATTTTTATAAACACGTTGTCACCAAAATAAAATAAAATGTCTGCCGTAATTTAAACAAACGAGAGCGCAGGCTTCCTGCAGCCTGTTGCCCGTATAAGGGAAGAGCCGTCCCGCGGCCTCTGCTCCAAAGCCTTCCGACCACTCAGAGCTCCCAAAGTCACAGAAGCTCAGGAGGGCACACCTGCCCTCAGTGCGGCTCCTAAATCTCAGGTGCGCTGGGAAGAAGATTTTAAAGGAATTGCGGAAGTGCTTGCTCATTTGCATATATTAACATAACAACCGACTCAACTTGGTGCAGTCTTTGAACAACAGATTTATTTCTAGACCTCAAGATGACTGCACAATGTGTCTACTTTAAATGACAAGAAGAGCATGAATAAAATTAAGTGATAAAAAGATGCTGCTTAAACTACAGAAGTAGCTCTAAGTATTTTTTTTAAAGACACATTTGAATCACTTCAGAAACCCGCCCAGCCCGTGATTCACAAAATTAGCTCCACAATTAACTTAGCAAAAAAAAAAACTCAAAGCACATTAAAGCTTATTAAAAACAATGATTTTTCATTTTGAAAACCAACGTTCATTTTTCAAACAAATCTGATCTTTCTACCAGAGTATGTTTTTGTGCCAAGGATTAAAATAAAAAAAAAAAGAGGGGTGTCTGGGTGGCTCAGTGGGTTAAACCTCTCCCTTCGGCTCAGGTCATGATCCCAGGGTCCTGGGATCGAGCCCCGCATCGGGCTCTCTGCTCAACAGGGAGCCTGCTTCCTCCTCTCTCTCTGCTGCCTCTCTGCCTACTTGTGATCTCTGTCTGTCAAATAAATAAATAAAATCTTTAATAAATAAATAAAAAAGAAAAGAACACATAAATAAGAATTTAAAGCCCAGGAGTTATTCTGTTTGGGTTAATCCTTCTGTAAATGAGGTTTTTGTTTTTGTCTTTAAATTTTGGAAATAGATGGTTAACCTCAGAAACCGGTAGAAAGAAAAAACAGATAAACCCTGGCTAGTTGTTGCTGTCCGACTCCAGCACTGACGGAGGCACGAGATGCAACCGACGGGCCGACTCGTCGCAGAGACTGACTCCGCCAGCACCACCGTGTTCTGACAGGAAAAGCTCCACTCTAAGTGCCGATTTCAAAGAAACACACCGGTCCCCAATGCACAGCGCAAACGTTTCCTTGCTAAGAGCTTTTCCCCCAGCGGTTCCTCAACAGCACAGGGGCTCCGGCCCAGGCGCGGCTGCACGGTGTGAGCAGAAAGGTGACTTCTACCCTCGGGCCACAGTTACTTCTTCACCTGCCTCCTCCCCAGAACCCCCCAGCTCACACAGCAGTGTGGCCGGGACAGCACCCCGCACGGCGAGGACACGGTGCTGCGGCAGGTCGCGCGCCGCACCACGGACCCTGCCCAAGACGGGCTCACCACTGCTGCGTCGGCAGACCCCTGCCCCCTCACCCCAGCCCAGCCGCTCTCGGTCACCAGTCCAGGTTCCCTTCCAACAGGCTGGATGTTGCAGCGGAGTCCCAGAAAGAGGAGGAAGAACCTTCTGGAGGTCTTGTGAATTCGGCACAAGAAGCCAGAATACGCCTTCCGTTCCCCGGAGCTGGCAGTGAGCTGCCGGCCGTCTGCCCCCTGCTCCCCGGCCTCCTCTTACCTTTGTACCTGTCGTACAGCTGCTCCAGCTTCTTCTTGTCCACTGCGCTTCTCATGGGTGCCTGGAGGCAAGAGTCTGGGTTCGGCAAGAAGTTGTCTGCGGCCACGTCTACTTTCCGCTCATCCTGCGCTATGTGGCAGGCCACGGTGAGGAAATGCCACAAACCCGGGCCCCTGCTCTTCCGAGATGACCTATGTGCGCGCAGCAGGAAAGCCAACACCACTGCTGCCAGTGCCCTGGCTGGGCTGGGCTGTTGCCCCCGGGTCAGCCTCACCGCAGAACTCCGGGACGACACGTCTCGCTCTTCATCAGTCGGGAAGACTGCACCGTCTTCTGAAGACTGAAATGACAGCCATGGAAGTACAAATACGCCAAGTGCGACCTTCAAACAATTATGAGAGTCAGTGTTTTAACACAAAATACACTTCGATCTCTACCCTTCAATTTGCACAAAACGTGACATTGTTTTTTCCCTAAGCCTCGGGAAAATCCCTCTCTACACATGAGCCTGGGGACGCAGCGAGGGTGGGTGTCGGACCCGAAGCCTGGCCCCTCACCACAGCCCACTGCAGGGTCCTCTTCAGCGTCGGCTGATTCCAGGCTCTACTGAGCAGGAGAAGGGCTGCACGGTGTGTGGACACATCAATGTTCCGGGTTTTCCCTATTTAAGATCAGCGGAGCCACCCTGACGAGAACACACACAGGTAACTGACGACAGTGGTGGGCACTGCTCACCTCAGTCCCTGAGCGGCCACAAAAAGCCCATTAGGACTAAATGTGATCATATGAATAACAGAAACATCTGTGTACGTGAGACAGAAATAAATGGGAAAATAGGGCAGAGGCTGTGGGAGGTTGTAAACAAGGGAACTGCCAAGTCTCTGTACTATATATAGTCCATAGGGAAGGAAAACGGCGCCCGGACTTCCAGATATGGGCCAGCCAGGTCTGGGCTTATCTCAGGTGACCTGGTGAGAAGAACATCAGTCATGAAAGTGACTCACCGGCCTCGTGAATCAACAGACGCGAATGCACTAGATGGCAGTGCTCTGAAACACTCCACAGACAATACGGAGGGAGAGTTTCACTTGAAAGGATTTACAGTCACTCCTGTTCAGCAAAGGACGGGACGGTTTGCAAAGCCACAGAGTGAAGGACGGCTCACAGAACTCTGCTGGGGATACACGTGCAAGCATCCTCTCTCCAGCAAAACATGTGGTTTTTGATAAAGCTTGGGGTTTTTCACAGACCACTGAAGTCTATCAGCTGGTTTTTCGGAGGGGAAGGGAGGTGAAACTTAAGTTAGAAGGCCCAGTAAGGCAGATGAGGGGGCCTCGTCTGTCCCAGCTACCCAGTTCCACAATGCGCAAATGACCAGTGTGCTGGTCAAAAAAACTTCATTTACACACACGGGCAATGAGTCTGTGGGCTATACTTTCTAACCCTAATCTAGACTCTAGAGAAATATATAGAATATATATTCTGTATGTTATTTCCTGAAATTGAGCCACTGAAAGGAACTAGACAAAGAGCTTGAAGTTGTATTTTCTGGTAAAATCGAATTTAGCTAAATTAGGACAGATCTCGTATGCTTTGACAGTAAGCAGACAAAGAGAGAGCGGCATCTTTGCTGAAGGCGATGGCCTCTCTGACGGAGGGCGGGTAAAGCCAAGGGTCCCTAAGTGGAGAGAGATGTCCCACACCCACCCAGCGCATCACTTAGCAATGCTCCTAGCATCTGTATTAGGCAAAGCGCCATCTGCGCTAGATTTTAAAATTCTGTCATGGTTGTAAAATAAAATCTGGTGCACATAAACAATGAATCTCGGCCATAAAAAGGAATAAGATCCTGAAAAATGCTAAGAGGTGGATGAAGTTTGAAAACGTTACATCAAGAGAAAGAAGTCGGACTCGGAAAGCCAGATGTCGTGTGATTCCATTCCAGGAACTATCCCTGGTGGGGAATGCGGAATGGGGCGTGACCCCTCAGTGAGTGTGGGGTTTGAGGGTGTGAAGTGGTCTGGAGCTCAGCAGAGGTGGCGGCAGCACAGTCCCATGGGTGAACTCAAGACCACTCGATCACACACTTGAAAATACCTGATTTTATGTTATGTGGATTCTGCTTCCAAAAAAAGTTCAGCGTGGCACTCTTAGAACCTCCAGGACTAATGAACAGTCTGGCACGCTGTTAGGTAACCAGCCTGCTGCACCGGCGTCACGCAGCTGATGGATCTGCACCCAGTAAATGTTGGCAGACACCTGAAAGATCTCGTGCCGGGTCTTGAGGGACTTTTTCTGATCAACACCTCTTGAAACTTCTAACACACGACTGAATGGTTGTATCAACAGTGTAAAGAAGAACACTCTCTGGAAACTCTAGAAAAAGAGGCACAGGAGGGCACGGACCCAGCCCGGCCAAGTGGCTTGAATCGTTACTGTGTAAGTTACCCCGCGGGTAGCCGGGCAGGGACCCAGACAAGTCCGTCCTTCTCCGTCTATCCCAAGTGCCTCGCGGGGCACAGGGTGTTGGCTCCGTGAGAGTAGCAGCCGCCGTGGGTGTAAGCTCAGCCGGTAACAGGTCTGCTGCCAGAACGAACAGGAAAGGGATTCTCAGTAAACCAACAACAGCGCGAGTTACGCCTCCCAGGTTTCTCCAGAAAGTAGCTGGGACTAAACAGCGATTGCTGGCTAAGTACAGAGACCACGCGTGCCTCCCATCCGAAAGAAGTAGAGATCCACGTTGCAGTTGGTAGAAAAAGGAACGGGCATAAAGCTTTCTAGAAAAAAAGTCTCATAAACTAGAAAATTACAAGGGATAGAACAAGCTCTGGACTCATGTAGACAGGCTGAATCCAGGTAAAATTAGTGAGGGCCCATCGGGACGGGACCAGGGTCTGCCCCTCAAGCCCCCAGCCCTCTCAGGACGGCATCAAGGAAAGCACCTAACCGCAGCTTTTCGGAGGGGTGGTACTGGTGCTCAGTTGTCTCACTTTGCTAAAATATATAACATTCTTGAAATAAAAGAGGAACAACCCAATAAAAATTTTTCAAAAATTTCTAAAATATAGGAAAAATCTAAAATGTTTCAACTGCGAAAAATCATCTATATAACCTGGGCACCAGAATTGCCCAGATACAAAGTGGAAGAAAAAAACCGGGTGTTTTTTGTTTTTTTAAAGATTTTTATTTATTTGACAGAGAGCACAAGCACACAAGCAGGGGGAACAGCAGGCAGAGGGAGAAGCTCTCCACGGAGCAGGGAGCCCCACGCGGGGCTCGATCCCAGGACCCCGGCCCCAGCCGAAGGCAGACGCTGCACCGACGGAGCCCCCGGCGCCCCCGCACAGGCTCTGACCACGACAAAACGTCCGCCTGGGGCAGCCGGGGCGGCCACACTGCTCCGATCCCGGGCACCGACTTGTACTCTGCGCCGGGGCAGCCGTCTACGTCCCCGGTCGCACTCCGGGGTCTTCGCCGCCGGCGCGGGCGGCTGCGTCCTCGTCCGCGCGTCGCGCTCCCGCCGCCCCCGCGCCGTCGGAGCCTCCCGCCGGCTTCCCAAGCCCCGCCTCCGCGGTCCGGTCTCGCCGACCTGCCGGCCCCATGTCCCTCCCTGGCCCTCAGGCCTCCCCTCCCCGCACTCGTCCGTCCGGGCCGCGGCCCTCCGCTCCGCAAGCCCCCACCGGCCCCGCGCCCCGAGGACGGCCGCGAACCCGCTCCGCCCGCCCGGAGGACTCCGCGCACCGCATCCCCGTCCCCTGCCTCCGCACCCCGCCCGGGGTCCCCGCGCCCCGGGCCCTGCTGACCCGCACCGTCCGGCCGGCGCCCCCGCGGCTCCCCTTCCCGAGGCTTCCGCCCGCTGCGCTGCGCTCGGGGCTGCCCGGGCGGAGCCGCCGCGGCCCTGGCCCGGCCCCGAGTCCTGCCCGCGCGCCCCGGGCCCGGCCGTCCCGCTCCCGTCGGCGCCGCGTCGAACCCGCCGGACACAGGCGGCCCCGCCCCCGTCTCCACGCCTCGTCCCGCGCCTCTCGGCCTCCCTCCCGCCGGCCCCCTGCGCGCCCCCTGCGCCCGCCGCTCCGGCCCTCGGGGTCGCGGGCGCCCAGCCGGGAGCGGGTGAGCGAGGGTCCGTCCGCCCTGCGCTGCCCCCTCACCCCTGCGGAGCCCCGGCGCAGTCCTCGCCCCCGCGCGGGGCACCGCCCCGGCCTCCGACCGCCCCGGGCTGCGCGCGTCTCCGGAACCCCGCGACCCCCTGCCCCGGCGCTCCCTCGGCCGCAGCGCGCAGGAGGGTCCCGTGGGAGGCGACCCCGCGGGCCACCTACCATGCTCCCCCGGCGCCTCCAGCGTCTGCCGGCCCGGCCGTCTGCGCACGCGCCCCGCCACGGCCGAGCGGTCCTGGTCGTCGGCGTCGGCGCCCGGACACCCGGCCGGGAGAGGGCGCCGGGGACGGCGACGGCTCACCCCGCTGAACTCCAACGCCCGGCGTGCACCGCGCCGCCCGGAGGCGGGCGGCACCCAGACCCCGCCCCGGCTCCCAGCGTGCATCGCGCCGCCCGGGGACTCAAGGGACGGGACCCCACCTCCCGCGCTCCCTCCCGGCTCCGACGTGCACAGCGCCGCCACAGGGGCCGACGGGACCGAAGCGCGCCCTCTCCTACAAATCCCGACGTGCACTGCGCCGCCCGGGAGCCTGCGGGACCCAAGCGCGCCCTCTCCTACAAATCCCGACGTGCACTGCGCCGCCCGGGGGCCGACGGGACTCAGGCTCCGCCCTCCTAGGCGGGCGCACCTTCCTCTGGGCCGCGTCCTCGGCGGCGGCGCTCCCGAGCTGTGGACGGGCCCTCAGGACCCTCCCCGCGCCGGACCGCGTTCCGGGTCCCCGCCCCGGGGGGCGGACCTGCCGCCTGGGAAGGGATGCGGTTGGGGCGCGCCCCTGTCGGCTCCTCCGCTGCGGGCGCCGGAGACCCGGGCCCAGGACGCACGTCTGCCGGGCCGCGTCCAGGTGAGCCCCGCTCGCAGCCGGGGCGGGGCCTCGAGGCTCGGTCCGCGGAGGCTCCGCTTCCCCCGGGCCCTCGGCCGCTGCTCCTCTCGCGGGCGGCGTGCGCGTTCCCTGCCCTCGGGTCGCGCCCTCCGCGGTGCCCCGCGCTCCCCCGTCCCCGGGTCGCGCGCTCGCCGGGCGGCCTCCTGCTGCGCGGCCGCTTCGCGTCCCGGGCGGCGCTGGGCTCCCAGGTTCCCGCCTCAGACCCCGCGGGGCAGCCGCGCGGAAGCCGGAGCCCGTCGTGCGTCCCGGCGACCCCCGCCGGCTCTCACCGCGGGGGCCGGCGCGGCCGTCGGGCTCCAGGGAGCGCGCGTGCCTTCCTGAGGCTCTGCCCTCGGGGCTCGCCGGGGAGCGCCCGGGTAACCCCGAGCCCAGAGGAGCGCGACTGGCTCTGACCGGGCGTGCGCGTTTGTGGGGTCGCCCTCGGGATCGGAGCGTCTTCCCGGTTCTGAGCGCTGTTCTGGGACACCGGCTCGTTGCTTTTTACCTTTCACTTATTTACTGTTGAAGGTTTTATTTACTTATTTGGCAGAGAGAGATCACAAGCAGGCAGAGAGGGAGGCGGGGTGAGGGGGACGCAGGCTCCCCGCCGAGCAGAGAGCCCGACGCGGGGCTCGACCCCAGGACCCGGGAGCATGACCCGAGCCCCCCAGGCGCTTTAGGAAGTAGCGCATCCGTGGCTGGGGCGGGGAGGGCGGGGGGGTTTCCTCCGTTCCCTCTCTCCCCTCCGTTAACGCAGTCTCCTAGTTCACCGGCGAGGTGCGAGCCTGGAAGTCGGGTTCGTGAGAACCGTGCCCTGTGGGCGAGAATCCGGCCTATGCCGCCCAGGCCGCGGGTGCTCAGTTCGCCACAGCTGGACGGCGGCCGCCGCTTCGTCGGGGTTTGCTCCCTGGGACCCAGGAGCGCGGCGTTCGCGTCCTGCTCGTCGCCTGTGTGATGCTGAATCGGGAAGTGTCGCTGGTGTCTCGGAGAAGTTCTCATGTCGGGGCGCCCCGGTGGCTCAGGCCATGGTCCCAGGGTCCTGGGATGGAGCCCGGTGCCGCGCTCTCTGCTCAGCGGGGACCCTGCTTCCCCCTCGCTCTGCCTGCCTCTGCCTACTTGTGACCTCTGTGTGTGTGAGATAAATCAATAAATAATCTCTAGGGAAAAAGAAAAGAGATTCTAAGGTTAAACCGTTCCCTACAAATGATCTTTATGTTTTCCTCTTTCAGAAGAAGCTGAACGACCGTAGGGGACTGGTTGACTGTCCTGCCTCGCCCGCACTGCACCGCGTGCTCGGGATCTCCTGCCTGTGGCTCCGGGCACCGCCTGTGGTGCCAGGTCAGTATGCCCCACGTCAGGTCTTGGTGGGGCGGAGTGGATGCGGCTGGGTCCTCCGCAGGGCTGTGTTGGAGCCCCGCTGGGGTGACCTCGGCCTGACGGGCAGCGGCCCGCTGTACTGGTGCGGTGAATGAACTAGATTCTTTCAGCAGTTTGATCAGGAAAATTGCAGAAGGTGGGTCGGGAAGGTCCAGAGGAAGAGAGACGATGCAGGATCTTGCAGTACATGTGAGCAGAAGGCTGGGAGGCAGAGCCATGAGGTTTTCACATTTCAGACCGTTCTAGAAAATTGAAGAAAATAGAGGAGTTCCCCTCCCCATCTGCCTCCCCAGCCCCATTCCCCGAAGGGACTTCAGTAACCCCCAGACTCTAGGGCTCTGTCTCACATCCAATGTCTGAGGAAATAGTCCCTTTACATACCTGCAGTCCCATGGAGTCCAGAGTTAGGGGCATGTGGGAGAAATCTTTAGCCTGGGTGACTTCACTCTGAAAAAGGCTGGTTTCCGACTACATCATTGTGCTTTGCTTTGGAGCTCTTTCTCCAAAAAATGATGTAACGTTTACGAATCACTAAAGATTTTCAAGTGGATGAGAGTAATGTGACTTTCATACAACAGTGAGTTAAAGGTATTGGAAATACTTCTAAGAAGATTTATTTGAGAGCGCGGTGCATGCTGGGGGGAGGGACAAGGAGGAGAGGGAGAGAGAGAATCTGAAGCAGACTCCCACTTAGCGTGGAGCCCGACACCAGGCTCAGCCCCACCCCCCGTGAGATCGTGACCTAAGCCGGAACCAAGCGGTGGATGCTGAACTACCCAGGCACCCCTAAAGATATTGGGAGTTTTTTTTGTTTTCTATTTTTTTGAGTGGGTTTAATGGTGAACCCATTTGCCTTTTTATCCGGAATAAATAACTCCTTATTAAATATTTGTGTTCTTGATCAAGTAATCTCATCAATTTTAAGATAAGTTTTGGGAATCATGTTCTGCATTTATCAAGCAAGCAAAACCCATTAGAAATTTGGCTACGCTGTGGAGATATGTTTTAATTAATGTTGAAATATGTGTAAATGAAACCTTTGGGGGTGGGTCGTGTTCAAAGTACTGATTCTGGTGTTGCTCTGAACGAAAAGTGACCTTGGGTTTTACTGCAGCAGAGACATCTTGAAACCCTTTGGCTCTGGTTTAGGATGTTTCTTAGTCATGGATACGTTTTCCTTGTTCTGCAGCGTAAATGGTGATCGTTAAAGATGATAAGGGTTTAGTGGGAAATGGTAAGCCTTTATATTCAATTTCTAGAGTTTTACTTTGAGATAATCATTTTGAGACCATATATACAGTTATAAGAACTAATACAAAGAAATCCCATAGGTCTTTCACCCAGATATCCCCAGTGATAGCTCCTGACAAAACACATAGTGTAAGTAGAAGACGGCTTTGATCTGATCCTCCCACCGACGCAGACGGCGTGTTCTGCGTGCACTCGTGTGTGTGCTCAGATCGGTGCGAGTCTGTCACGCGTGGATTCCCGGGGGCACCAGCGCTGCCAAGACACAGACCATTTCCATCCACAGGGTCCCCCTGGCCCCCGACAGCCTCTGTCCACTCTCCCCCTCCACAGAGTGTCATTCCACAATGCTGTGTAAAAGGAGTCGTGGGGCCCGTGTGACAGGCTGTCCTCACGCACTCTTGAAATCCACTGAGTTTGGATCAGTGAATCAAGATACAGAAATTCTAGGACGCCTGGGTGTTTCAGTCGGGGAAGCGTCTGCCTTCGGCTCACGTCATGATCTTGGGGTCGTGGGATTGAGCCCCGCTTCAGACTCCATGCTCAGTGAGGGGTCTGCTTCTCCTTCTGCTTCTTCCCCCCTGCTCGTGTGCATTCACGTGCTCTCTCCCTTTCTCTCTCAGATAAATGCAATCTTAAAAAAAAAAAAGTATAGAAATTCTAGGAATTCATTATAAAAACAAAATAAATCCAAAATGTCTTTTTTGTAATTGAAGGCAATAATAAAACACTGGAGCTAAAAATGTTTATTTACTCAAGAAAAAGCATGCAACAGTTCAGTAGTACATAGGATTTGGTAGCCGAGTTGGAAGGTTAGATGAAATTGAATTTATGAAGAAGGAATGATTTATATTTTTGGAGTCTATAAATAATTTCAGTTTCATGTTCATGATACAAATATGTTTTGGTGGAAATATTGTATGACCACAACTAAAATTCTCCATGATTTCTCATAAAAATTAATAGCCCGTCATGTGTCGTGGGGTAGAGTTATACTATTTAATTTCAGGAACTGGTCTGGGGAAGGAAGCGGAGATGAGTGGAAGCGTGTTGTTCACAAACTGTGTGGCTGGTTATTTGTCTGCCATTTGAAATCCATACAAGAATCGCTTTCTTAGGTCTCTTAGGGAAAATGGGAAACATTGACAAGTTTTGGAAATCTCTATCTTGGTTCTGAAAAATAGTAAAAAGGCTTGCGCTTCTGAAGTAGTGGTTGAATTCTTTCTGTCCCTGGGACAGTAGAAGCTTAGCCATAAAATGAGTCGTTAAAATGACAGATTAACTGTGTTGCTAGGCATTACTATGATTACTCATTTATTTACTTTTAAGGTGGTAACATTTACTTAGTTACATTAAAACCGTAACAAAGTTGAGTGACTTAGGTGGCATAGTTCTCATGTATCCTGTCTCATCGGAAGAAAGTGAACTATTGTAGGTACGTGATTCTTTATGTGACCTCAGGAGCTGAGGGATTAAAAAATGTATTGAAACTGAGAAGTTTCCTGACTTTCTCACCAGAGTGCTGAGCTAGAATATAATTTTTGTTGGTGATTTTTGATGGGCAGGTGTCCCTCCCGTCCTCCAGTAGTGGTATTTTTGGTTCAGCCCTTAACAAATCCCCGGGGGCCGGTCTTTGCAGAGTTCTTGTGCTGGTTTTTCAGAAGCTTTGTTTGGTCTCCACCTTGTCTTGGCTGTCCTTGGTATGGTCAGAATTTTTCCTCCAGAAATGTCACAGTCTCGTTTTTGCTGCCTCTGATCTGTTTTGCCCGGGAAGCCAGATTACACGTGTGAGCGTTACGGTTCCCAGTGAAACTGAGGTGCAGCGGCGTGTTTGAGTTGGCAGATCCCCCGGGAGGGAGGCGACTGGCACATTGGGCATGATGGCCCATGGGACGCTGCTATGAGTGATTCGTTCATATTAATGTTCTGTTTGTTTAAACTGCAAGGCTTGTGTAAATGGCAGGCTTGTTGGTTTTCTTTTCTGACATAAGTACTTGTGCCTGGTGATCTGGTCGCCAGGTGTCCGGGGTTGCTTTTTAGGGTGTAGCTTGCTTGGCCTGCCTGGTGCGTCGCTCTTTCCTGCTTTGTCTCCGTTTTCCTACCTCCGAGGTGACGTCTTCTTGGCAGCCTTGCTGACACTGCTGCTGGGTCACTGGCTCCCCGGAGGACACAGCCCTGCCCTCCTGGTGTACCGGGAGCCACAGCCGCGGCACCCACCGCTCCCCACGGCCCAGCCTGCAGTGAACTTGCTCCTGGCACGGTCCGTCCTGTCTGTGCTTGCGGTGCCTGGGCACTTCCTCAAGAGAGGGAGGGAAGGAGCCCACGTTTGGATCATAGAAAATGTTTGAAGCTTTAGTAAAGCCCTATCGATCCAGGTGTGATGGTGTTTTGTGATTTTCTTTTTCTGCGTTTGACATCTGTGGAAATTCAGTGAAATATCTAATGATTTTGGTAAGAAAACAGTATGGTAGAGTAAGCTAATAGTAGCTCCGAGGGTTTCATTCAGAAACGTGGAGCGTGTTTCCTCCAGGGGATTCACGGATCTGAGGTAGCGGGAGTCGATGGTATTTTCTGGCCTTTAATATACGGACCCTCTTAAGTCGAGTTGGGTTTTGTGTTTTGCACACAGTAGATTTAGTAGGTGTATGAAGCTAAGTTTTCTTTAAAAAGAAAAATTGCCTTTAAATTCGGCATAACCTTGAGTCCCGATTCTTTACCAGGCGCCGTACTTCAATATTCAGCGTGTGATTTAGGTGCAGGTGTAATAGTTCAGATATTATTGTTTATCTAAGCAAAGTAACCGCTTCAAAAAAGTGGTAGTTTTCTGGATGTAATTATTTAATACTTTTTACTCTGATCTCAGTGGGAATGAGTCGTTGTTCAACCATATGTGACAGTAAATCTCTTCTTCAGCTGAAAATGTGTGTGTAAAATGCAAGCTCACATTGGCGGAGGCCTTCGGACAGTGTTGCCCTGTCCTCTAAAACTGGATCATGAAGGTGCTGGAAGAAAATTACTTGTGGATGCTGCTTGCACTGCTTCGTTTGATGGCCAGCGCTGCGGAACATGAAGACGTGGCCAGACACGCCATCAAGTTACACCGAGGCCGGGGAGCAGCCGGCACGCAGAGGAAGCAGTGGGTCCTCGACGGGTGCAGGAAGCTCTCTGGGCTTCTTCGCCAAAAGACTGTGGTTCTTAACAAACTGAAAAGTGCAATCAGAGCGGTGGAGAAAGACAGCAGCCTGTCAGATGAAGAGAAGCTGTTTCAGGTGCACACGTTCGAAATTTTCCAAAAAGAGCTGAACGAAAGCGAAAACTCGGTGTTCCAGGCGATCTATGGCCTCCAGAGAGCCCTGCAGGGAGACTACAGGGACGTTGTGAACATGAAGGAGAGCAGCAGGCAGCGCCTGGAGGCCCTGAGAGAGGCTGCGATCAAGGTCAGTGCGGCCCGCTCTGAGCCAGAGAGCAGGGCCAGCGGGGGTCCGGGGAGAGGGCGGCGGGTGCTCGGGCCCCTGTTCGCAGCAGAGTGTGTGCGGGAAGTGTCCCTTCCTTGTGCGGGACACCTTAGCACAGCTCCCTTTCGGGACTTCTAGGAGTCGTTCCGGTGCTTTTCTCTGTTGTGGAAATTCCCAGGTGATCAAAACAGTGACTATAAACCGACGTGGAAATAAATATATTTGTAGCCACAATCAACATTTTGAGTTTCTGACAACAGTTCTTTTTAGTGTGAAGGTCGGCTGTCTTTGGTGTCCTTCTGCTGAAGATTCAAATACTAAAGTTTGTTTTCAACAACACGTGCGTTTGAAATCAGCATTTTGACGAAGTGTATTTTTAAAACAGACGGAGCTAGTGCTGTATCGGATGTGGTGTTTATGTGTTTTTCTAGCCATCGTTTACCCTGTTTGTTACGTCAGACACTTTATACTGATCTTCCTTGACTCGTGATGGGGTTTTGTCCCAGTAAGCCCGTCGCAAGTTGAAAATACAGCAAGTCAGGAATGCATTTAAGTCACCTGAGCTGCCCAGAGCCGTAGCAGTGTGATCTGACGTGCAGCCCGCTCTGTAGTGACGCGCTGAGCCCCTCACGTGCTGTGTTGAGTTCTGGACTGAACGGGAATACAGAGTGCTCGTCCTTGTGTCCGTTGTGCGCCGCGTGGTGGCTGGCGACGGGCAGCTGTGGCCCCACGCCACGGCCCAGCATCGTGGGAGAGGATCCCCCGCCTGTGGCTCGCCCGGGAAAGACCACATCGGGATGCCGAGTGTGGTTTCTGCCGAGTGTGCGCCACTCTCACACCGTCGAGAGGTCAGGAGGTCTAAGTGCAGCCGTCCGAAGTCAGAGACCACTGGTATATGAAATACTTCATGTTCATAGAAAGTGGTATTAACACGCAGTTGAGACAGCAGCGAGGGTCCAGACTGTCAGGCTTTCTTCACCAGAGCACAGTGTATTTGGTAGAAACGCGGGGATGGGGTAGGTGGCTGAGTCAGGGGTTTCGGCCCCCTCGATTCAGGAGCACGTGTCGTTGGCGGGCGTGACTGTATGTTGGCGACAGACCTTGATGCTCTCATCTGAACAGATGTCACTGCCTTGCCAGTGGTCCAGGACCACAGGTGTTTTTGGAGTGTGGCCGTCCATGCGCGGTCGGCGGGGCGTCGGGGATGGAGTCTGCCCAGTGAGGGGCTTTGCGTGAGTAGGTGACCTTCAGAACTTGCCTCGGGGCTGCGGCAGGTCCGATGGTGTGTCCGTCACATAGCTCTCCCTGGCGTTCTGCCGAGCTCGTGACGTCTGAGTGACGTAGGGTGCTCGACTCTCACTGGCCGGAGCCCCCCACACACCACGACGGGCGGATTTGGCAAGCGAGAGCGTGTTGGTTGGCGTGGCGGGGCCAGGCCCCCGGATGGAAGTCCCGGCCCGGCCTCTTTCTTAATAAACCCAGATTTCATTTCTCACCAACGAACAGGAGGAGACAGAGTATGTGGAACTTCTGGCAGCGGAAAGACATCAGGCCGAAGCTCTCAAAAGCATGCGGCAGCAGAACAGAAGCTTATCCATACTTGACGAGATTCTCGAGGACGTGAGGAAGGCAGCCGATCGCCTCGAGGAGGAAATAGAAGAACACGCTTTTGATGACAACAAATCAGTGAGTAGCAGCCCGGGACGCTTCCCTGTCCGCTCGGGCCGCGTGCAGAGAGGGAGTGCGGCTGAGCTGGCCGGCGCGCCTGTCGCGGTGTGGGCTGGAGGTGAAGAGGGACCAGAACACCTGCGGGGCTCAGAAAGAGATCGGTTTGGTCACGTGGGAGTCCGCTAGGTCGCCCTGGACTTGGCCTTGCGCTTTTGTCAGTGCCCACCGGTGGCTCGTCTCTGTCCCGCGTTTGCCTTCAGGGGGACTCTGGTCTCCAGAAAGTGTGCCCTGGGACAGTCAGGTTCCAGTGCTGATCCGCCCAGGGGAGCCGTAAATTCCTCCAGACCCGTATCTGACGCAGGCTTTCGGACGTCTCGCTTGCCGTGACAGGTTGAGGATTCTCTGGGGAAAATGACCTTAATGCCAAAAATTGATTGTGAGCCCTGAGAAGGACGTCGAAAAGCGTGCGGTTGTGAAGCAGGTGGGAACCCCGCTCAGGGCGGGCGAGCACCACGCAGGCTGCTCTCGGACATCGCCGACCCTGGCAGGGAGGGGCGCGCGCGAGGGTCTTCTTGAAGGAGCCTGCCTGCCCTTTAGGCAGTGCTCAGCGCTCTTCCGTGTCCCGCCATCGGGCTGTCCCTGCCACGCCCCTCCAGTTCACTTCTGCCCCCGGCTTCCTGGGTCTGTGTGGACCCTGCAGACAAGGGCTCAGCCCAGCACTTCCCCCATTTCAGAGATCAGTCAAGGGTTCCACATTTTCACCTTGGAGGGTCCCACAGCCCTCTCCTCGGGCTCCCAGAATATAGGGAGACAGTTTCTTTGCCGGGTGACGGTGACATTGTGAAGGACGCAGCCGAGGAGCAGCCAGGTGTTAAGGGGCGAAGAGTGGATGCCGCTCACGCGCTCGCCGGGGCAGCTCCCTCCTCCCAGCCGGACGCTCTCCGAACCCCCGCGTCAGGCTTTCCTGGGAGCCGCCTCTAGTGGGCCTGTGATGAACTCAGCCTCTAGCCCCTTCCCTCCCGCAGCCCCGTCCTGTGGGGATCTAGTGGCTTCCTAAAAATGCCCTCGCTGCCGTGAGCTCAGGTGAGGCTACGGGGCGCCCGTGAGGTGCTCCTGTTTCCCCTCACACGTAGGAAGTCACGCGGGTTGTGGGCGCTGTCAGCCAGGAAGGGGGGTGAGGACCAAGTGCGTATTTCTTGGTACAGGGTGTACCCTGAGTCAGGTAGAGCAGGTGTCGGGAAGTCACAGAAACCCTAAGCACTTCCAGCCTTAAATCACCTCTGTACTTGAAATAATTTTCCTCGCATGTGTTCGTGAGCATGTGTCCATCTTTCATCACACGGCGGAACACGAGAGACATTTCCCGTCACTTCTCTGTAGAATTTTTGCTCTAAAAATTGAGAACATTTCCTTGTTTCCAGTGACACAGTGTTGGTTATTCTCACAGGTGAAAGGGGTCAATTTTGAGGCGGTCCTCAGAGTAGAGGAAGAAGAGGCGAACTCCAAGCAGAACCTCACAAAGCGGGAAGTGGAGGGTGATTTGGGTCTCAGCATGCTGATCGACTCCCAGAACAACCGGTACATCTTGACCAAACCCAGAGACGCCACCATTCCACGCGCAGATCACCACTTTCTAAAGGTCGTCTGTCTGCTCCCCTCTCAGAACCCCTGCTCCTTCTTTCCCATTTCCTGGTGTTCACGTGAAGTAAGACTGAGCTTTATTTCCTGAGCGTCATGATGGGGTGCACGACCTTCCTCCCGACCGAGATTTTACCAGCATTCCCTGTTTTCTGTGACTTGAAACATTTTCTCTTTATCTTTATTTTTTTTCCCCAAAGAATAAGAGAATAAGGCATTTTAACATTTAAAATGAAAATTAATTTTTCTTTTGGGAATTTGGGAGTCTATGAAGTCAGGAGCTACTCTGATAGGCTCCAGCTCAGCCCCAAGAGGGAGCGTGGGATGAGGCCAAAAGGCTTCGGCTCCGGTGTCGTGGGTGGCTTTGTGTAGACGTGGGTGCGGGATGAGGTCCGGCTCCCCCAGAGGTGACAGGCGTTCTAGACTGAGCTGGATTCACGTCTGTGCCCTCTCGGGAAGCCGGTCGGGTAAAGAGGGTAAAGAAGATACGGGATTATGGAAAGATTTGCAGTTGACAGTGCTGTGGGTGGAGATCACTGCGTGGGGTTGGACCAGAGAGGGTGACAGGTATAGGAGTGGCTGGGGCAGCTCAGGGAAGGCTGTTGGGCTCCGGACACCCTGCTGGGTCTCCAGCGTCCTCCCAGGTGCTGGAATTTGTGCTTCAGGAGGATGGCAGCACCCACTGAGAGGAAGGTCCGTGACCCCCAGGGAGTGCTGGGAGTGGCTGACTCCTGGGGTTGGGGGGGACTCAAACCTGGAAAGTCCACCCAGCTATTGCCTGCCTTCCCGGCAGCCAGACGGAGACTGGGAGGGGCTGGCTCTGCAGGACCCCTGCTTTCTCTGCCGACCAGCCCCTTCCTGTCCTGCCCACGATGACCTCAAGTGTCTGTGTCTGTTTTTCCTTCCTTCCCCTCCAGGACATCATTACCATAGGATTGCTGTCTTTGCCTTGTGGCTGGCTGTGCACAACAGTGGGGCTGCCCACGATGTTGGGTTACATTATTTGTGGCGTACTTCTGGGGCCTTCAGGGCTGAACAGTATTAAGGTAAGAGCAGAATCTAACTGTTGTAGTGTCCTTTAACAGAACACCAAAGAGGCACGGACTAAAGGTTTTTGACGTTTGGAACTTGAGTTAATAAAGTAGTTTCTTTTTTTTTTTTTTTTAAAGATTTTATTTATTTATTTGTCAGAGAGGGAGAGAGAGAGCGAACATAGGCAGGCAGAGTGGCAGGCAGAGGCAGAGGGAGAAGCAGGCTCCCTGCCGAGCAAGGAGCCCGATGTGGGACTCGATCCCAGGACGCTGGGATCATGACCTGAGCCGAAGGCAGCCGCGTAACCCACGGAGCCACCCAGGCGTCCCAATAAAGTAGTTTCTTATAAACCATGTTGAAGAAGATGCTGCATAAAGTTTCACAAGAAATTTTTAAACCGTTAAGGAAGTAATTTTGTTCACTGAATGGACGACTCGACTAGAGAAAAAATCCTGTTACAGGTCTTTAAACTTTATTAGTTTCAGAAATTCTGTTCCCAGTCATAGTATGAATTATATTATTCAGACACTGAAAGCAACTCAAAATGCTGGATTAAACATGTAATTCAAATATGTGTACCATGTGGTGAAGCTGGTAAAGTGACGAATTAACAAGCCTAAATGTGGGGTGTTGTGAGAGCCCCGGGAGACCGTGAGTGCTGGGGTAGAGGCGGCTGTTGCGGAGGCTGTGAGCTTCAGCCTGTGTCGCCGGCACTCCGTGGACTCCCGAACGTGCCGTCTAGATACACACGGTTCGGACAAAAGGAACAGAGAATGCCCAGAAGGAGTGTCATGAGTCCCACACAGAAGGAGCGTCCGGGGTGGTGAGGAATGCAGCAGAGTCCTCAGAAGGAGGACGGGGCGGGCAGGGAGACGTGTGGGCGCTCCACTAGAGGCCTCACCCCTATGGCTAATGGACACCCCTCGCGGGACAGGCGTGTTGCAGCTTCTCTAGACCCGACAACAGAAAAAGATATGAAAAACGTCCTCATCCCCAAGTAATCTTAACAGTGGGTCTGATTGGTAGGGGGATGGGGGCTGTGCTCGGGCTCAAAGCCCAGGACCTTCGTGACAGGTACTCTTGTGGCCTGGGCTCAGCGTGGCAGGGTGGCCTGTGGGAAGAGTGGTTTTGAGTATGTTTGTTGTTTTTTTAAGATTTGTATATTAGAGGACTCCTGGGTGGCTCAGTGGGTTAAGCCTCTGCCTTCGGCTCAGCTCATGATCCCAGTGGCCTGGGATCGAGTCCTGCATCGGGCTCTCTCTCAGTGGGGAGCCTGCTTCCTCCTCTCTCTCTGCCTGCTTCTCTGACTACTTGTGATCTCTGTCAAGTAAATAAAATCTTTAAAAGAATAAAAAAATAAAAGATTTATATATTAGAGAGGGCACCATGGAGTGGGGGCAGCGGCAGAAGGAGAAAAGCTGACTCCCCGCTGAGTGCAGAGCCCGATCTGTGAGATCATGACTAAGCCTGAGATCGTGACTTGAGCCAAAACCAAGAGTTGGACACTCAACCGACTGAGCCAACTGGGCGCCCCTGGGAAGAACGGTTTTAATTCAGTTTTCTGAATAGGTAATCTCCATGTGTTTGAGAACAAAATGGTGTGGGTAAAAAAAAAAATTTTATTTGTAGATGAAAAATCTCTTCCTGCCCTTGTCCCTCCCTCCCTTTCCAGAGGATTTACAAATGATAGCAAATACAAATGTATTTTTCTTTTTTCTTTTTCCTTCATAGCAATGATTGCTTATAAGAATTAAGGCTAGGGGCACCTGGGTGGCTCAGTGGGTTAAGCCTCTGCCTTCGGCTCAGGTCACAATCCCAGGGTCCTGGGATCGAGCCCCGCATCGGGCTCTCTGCTCGGCGGGGAGCCTGCTTCTACCTCTCTCTCTGCCTGCCTCTCTGCCTACTTGTGATCTCTGTCTGTCAAATAAATAAAATCTTAAAAAAAAAAAAAAAGACGGCTAAATGATAAGTAAAGGTGGAGTAAGGTGAAAACTACAATTGGAAGCTACAAATATTATAATTCCTAACAAATGTACTTTGGAAAACAACGTCATTACAGTAGACCAAGGTGAAAACCCGGGGCGTACCAGCCGGAAGTGGGAGGCGGTTCACGGAAGAAGTGTGATGGTGCCAAATATTTATCTTTTCCTAGTAGGAAGTTGATAGGCTTGTGCTCGTTATCGGGAGACGAACAGGTTTCAGTGTGTTAGTTTAAAGCCATAGGTTACAGCTTTGTTTTAAAAACGGAGGAAAAGTAACAGCAGTAAGGAAAAGCCAGAAAATGAAGGAGTAGGAGCAGAAATCTGTTATCACGATGAGTAGAAGTGAAATAAACTTCCCAACTGGAAAACGCGGGTTTGTGGTGGTGTCAGGAAAAACGCACAATAAGCCGGATTCAGCGAAAATGAGTAAGAAAGGGTGACGTGAAAGGAGGGAGATGGCAGTGAAAGAGAGGGGCGGCCCGTTCTGTCCGTGGCTGGCGGGCTGTGTGCATGTCCTTGCGCAGTGGCTCAGGGTGAGTGTAGACGCTGGGAGGCCTGTGCTTTGCTCTCAGCCGTGTGGTTCATGGCTCCGCCGGAAACCACCCATGTAAATGATGTGGGTGGTGTCGAGTAGAGCGGTGAGGAAAGCATTCTCTGCTACCGCGTGATGGCATAGAAAGTAAATCGCAAATGGAAAACCAGAACAAACACGGAGCACAGGAACACGATATCTCGAAACCTGTGGGATGTGGCCAGCTGTGGCGTCCAGGGGAAAGTAGGTACACGCAGTTGTGTGCAGAGGCACGTGAGAGCAGGCCCTCGGGGCTCGGTGCCGCACCACGCTCCAGGGGAATCGAAGGCAGGCAGAAATGAAGAGAGCAGCAGCGGCTCCTGAACCCAGAAACAGGTGATTCATGAGCTAGTTCTTAGGAATAAAGATACAGAGTCCTTCCCCTAGTCAAGGAAACGGAAAAGAACAGTGCAGTCAGGAAGTTCATGTCATCTCAGGTGTGGAGCACACTCAGAGTCAGTTTAAAAAACATGCTGTAGGGGCGCCTGGGTGGCTCAGTGGGTTGAGCCTCTGCCTTCGGCTCAGGTCATGGTCTCAGGGTCCTGGGCTCGAGCCCCGAATCGGGCTCTCTGCTCAGCAGGGAGCCTGCTTCCTCCTCTCTCTCTGCCTGCCTCTCTGCCTGCTTGTGATCTCTGTCAAATAAATAAAATCTTAAAAAATAAATAAAAATTAAAAACACACTGTGCTTTGTAGGGGTGGTCCCACTGGGTATGTTAGCTTCAGATTATTCTATGATGCATACTTCAGATGTGAAATACATCAGATTGTGTGGTTTTACAATTTTGTTTGCAGTCTGTTGTGCAGGTGGAGACCTTGGGAGAGGTTGGTGTGTTCTTTACTCTGTTCCTCGTTGGCCTGGAGTTCTCCCCAGAAAGGCTGAGAAAGGTAAGGGCTTCACCAAGCTGTGATGTTGCCCCCAATTTAATCATCGTATGGTTTCAGTTTGTTTCCTTTCAGTGTGGGTTCATGATTGGGTTATCAGATTAAACTTTTTATTTTTAGAGACTATTTTATTTTGACACACAGAGAAAGGGCACAAGCAGGGGGAGCAGCCAAGGGAAAGGGAGAAGCAGGCTCCCCGCTGAGCAGAGAGCCCGACACGGGACTCGATCCCAGGACCCTGGGATCCAGACCTGAGCTGAAGGCAGGGGCTTGACCAACTGGCTCACCTGGGTGCCCTGAAATCAAACATTTCAGAGTAGGTTTAGTTCGATACTATTCAGAAAGATAAAAAATGCTAGAAGAGGTGAAAATTAAATGCATGAATAAAATTAGCTTCCATGGGGCGCCCGGGGGGCTCAGTGGTCTTCCTGCTTCTCTCTGCCTAATTGTGATCTCTGTCTGTCAAATAAAGAAAGAAAATTAAAAAAAAAAAAAAATTAGCTTCTTTGTGGCTGATTTCAGAAACAGTCTGAGAAGTGACATGTTTGAGATTGCATAATGGGGTCCCAAAAAGGTCAGACACTACTCGAGGCTGAACTGCCACAAGCATCAGATGTTCAGTGTGTTACCCTAGAAAAAGGTCTTTAATTCCTAAACGAGTGGCAAACTGTGGTTCTGTCGTTCTGTCCCTGTAAAGTGCCAATACCTGCAAGGCCGGTCACCATTGGGACCGGGCGTGTGTGGAAACGGTGGAATCTGGGAAGCATGTTGGCCCTGAGCTCCAGGGGCGCCAGCACGGAGAGCGGAAGGGAGCTAATGAGAAGCTCCTCCCTCGCAGAGGAAGAAAGCAGCCCGCTACGGAGCTGGCGGGAGGGAGGGGACGGGGGGCCGGCAGGCCACTGCAGTGCCTGAGGACCCCAGGCCCGGCCGGCCCAGCAGGGTGACTGACGAGCCTTAACCTGCTGGTGTGAATGCTGCCTCTCCGTCCAAGGGAAAGAACCGAGCGCACGTTTTTGGAAACATGAACCCACAAGAGGTGTCAGGCTCCACATTGTGGCATTTGTGTGAAAGACGAGCAGCAGCGGGTGCAGTGGCCACGCTTCCACGTGTGTCGCCGGGAGACGGGTTGAGAGTTGTCGGTAACAGGAACATGCATTAGCATGTCAGCCTTGGTTCATCCTGTCCCTCTCCGACCTCTCCTTTCTCTGCTGTCTCGTTTTTCCCTGGGGAAAAAGCTCCGTTAGTCCGTCCTCCGGTCGCTTCCTCTAATGTGCTTCTCAAGATACGCCTTCTCATGGCTTGCCCTGGTCACGTTAGCGTTTTCTCCAGGTGCTGCGAGGTCAGTGGCGCGCCCCTCTCTCCGCTGTGCTGACGGTGCATTGTGTGCCCGCGGCCTGGCGGGGACCGGCGGGGTCTGCAGGGAGCCGGGGTTCCGTGGGCAGGAAGGGTCTCCTCGCGGCCGTCCTCGCTTGGCGCTCGCATGGGCTTCTCCGGCTCCGGTGTCCGCAGTTGAGAGCCGCCAGTGGCGAACAGTGTGGTTCCAGTGGTTTGGGACAGAGGGGCGGAGCTCCGGCTCTGGGGGGGGGGGACACAGGGGCGGAGCCTGGCGGTCTCCGCGCAGGACCGCGTACCTTGGACCTCAGTGTCCTCCTGCGCAGTTGGGTTTGAAAGATTCGTTTGTTCGGGCTCTCGTTTTCAGAGCCTCTGGTTGTCACCACGGTAGCGTCCGCTGCTCCGCGATCTGCCGCGGCACGCGGATGTGGCTGGACGCACCCGAAGCCGCACACCCTCCGCAGCGTGGCTGGCCGGGCGCCCCGGGGAGGACTCGGGAGGAAGATGTGGGCACGTCCGGTGGTCGTGGGACGTGGTCTGAGAAGTGGGAGGACGCGTGGACGGGGCCCGGCCCCTGTGTAGTGACCTTGTCTGGGGGGAGCCAGGGCTCCTCTCCCGCTTGGCGGCCGCCCGCCACTGGCTGGCAGGTTTCTCTCTGCCTAGTAAAGGACACAGTCCAGCGACACGTTTGTTTGCCTTTCTCGCTCTGCAGAGGGCGTCACGGGCGTAGCTCCAGGGCAGCCTGAAGTAGCCTGCGCGGTCTCACGTCACCCAAGGGCCCTGTCAGGACGCGAAATCGATCGTTCAGTAGGTTTTTGAAAGAATTGCTGGAAGGCCCTCTGCGGTCTCCTGTGGAACCACCTAAAGTCTGATCAGACGCTGTTGCAGGCACTGAGGCCTGGGAACTGCTTCGTGGTTGGCGCTGGGCAAGTTGCCGTCTTTCCCTCCTGACCGCACAGCCTGTCGAGTGTCTGCGTCCCTGCCTGGCCGTGTCCTGGCTCCCGTCCTGCCGCTGGCTCGGCTGCCAGCTCCCCGCGTCTGTCTGCCACGTCGGCCGTTCCGGCTCTGCAAGCTGCGTCTTCTCCCTTTTTGCTCTGTATCTGTCCCCTCAGTAGACCCTTGTTCCAGACGCTGGTGGCTGTGAGTGTGAGGCCGTGTGCACAGCTGTGTGGCCCTGCCTTGTGGGCCTCCCGTCTTGGGATTTCAGAAGCATGTGTGGGGTTATGGACAGAGACGTGAAAACGGAGCTCGAGAGGACATGTGTCTGGGGTGCAGACGTGCGGGGAGTGCGCTGCCCTGACTCGACACGGGGAGTTGCCTGGGGACCCTGCTGAGCGGCCCGCTCTGACACGTGTGGCGTGAGGGCCAGTGTCTCCAGGAGTGCAGGGCGGTCCGGAGGCTTTGTGCAGAGTAGGCGTCTTCTACGGGCGCTGCCCACATTCCCGCAGTGCCCTGCTTGCCGTGCTTCTTGGGCAGACAGAGGTACCCGTCCTCTGGACCAAAGTGTGGTAGCGACCTCAGACATCATCAGCCCAGCCTGCGTCTACAGACGGGAGGACGCAGTGTAGAGAGACGGTTCCTTCCCCAGGGTGCACAGCCAGCCAGCTGGCCAGTGACACAGCCAATCCTGAGCTCCGGGCTCCACTGCAGGCAGGAATACCCCCGCCACTTAGAGGAGGGGCTGCCTAAAACTGGGAGGGCTTGGACGCCTGGGTGGCTCTGTCGGTGAAGTGGCTGCCTTCGGCTCAGGACATGATCCCAGGGTTGTGAGATCGAGTCCCATGTTGGGTTCCCTGCTCAGTGGGGAGTCAGCTTCTCTTCCTCCTTCCTACTCACGCTTTCGCTAGCTCCATCTCTCTCAAATAAAATATTTAAAAAAACGGGCGCCTGGATGGCTCAGTGGGTTGGGCCTCTGCCTTCGGCTCAGGTCATGGTCTCAGGGTCCTGGGATCGAGCCCCACATCGGGCTCTCTGCTCAGCGGGGAGCCTGCTTCCTTCTCTCTGTCTCTGCCTGCCTCTCTGCCTACTTGTGATCTCTATCAAATAAATAAAATAAAAAAATAAAGTAAAATAAAATAAAAAAACAACTTGGAAACCTTTAAATCCAGCGTTCTGGCCTCCCCAGGAGCCATGGCTAGCTCTGCAGGTGCGCCCGGGCCTTCCCCCACTCCTGGCTGTGACAGGAAGAGGGAGAGCTGTTGGGAGGCAATTAGCCAAGACAGCGATCACCACTGCCAGGGGCAGGAGGTAGGGAGTGTGGCATCCGGACTGTGCAGCCTCAGGGGCTAAGCGCTCTCTGGGTTGGCCAGAACCAGTGGCAGAGAGCAGATCGGCTCTGTGCTCAGGACTGAATCCCAGTTCTTTTGCCTCCGTCCGTCTCCCGCCATTTGACTTGGGCTCGACAGTGCCAGGAGGCTCTTACAGTTCGTTCGGGAAGTTGGAATCTGTGGCGGACAAGCCGGCTGCCGGTTACGCCTGTGGGAAGAGCCGTGGTAGGAGGTCCGTGCCCAGCCTCAGGAAGAGCCTCCCCGCTGCACTGATATGCAGAGACGCTGCTGTGATTTTGAGGGAGGTGCAGCTTCTTGTCAAGAAGCAGAGCGGTGGAGGGCAAGGCCACATCCTTCAGATCCCCGAAAGGGGAACAGTGTGTTCACACAGACGAGGCCGGCCGGCCCGTGGGTTCTCGGGCGTTGGCTTCAGAGCTTCTGTGCTGAGCCCCTCTGCCCCCTTCCGGGCCCCCTCGTGTCCTTGCCTGAGGGCCTGGGTGCGGGAGTGCTTGAGAGGGCGTGGGGCGAGAAGAAAATGAGCAGGTGCTTTTCAGTAGGATAGGATGAGTTTCAGGATGTTGTCTTTCGCCAGCATTTACCGTTCCTGTTGGCGCAAATGTCACATCGCCTTTATTACCGTGTCTCCTCCACGCAGCTGAAAACCCGAGACAGTTTGAATCAAACCTGATTTCTCCCACAGTTTCCATCACGTCTAACACAGCGCAAAGAAAACACCGGGGTACTCGTCAGTACTGGGGTACTGAGCCGAGCTGGCTTCTGTGGGACTCGTGTTTCCATCCAGGCAGGGGGAGGTGGTGCTGTCTACCGTGGCGACGCGCCGAGAGGGTTAGGTGATATGTGCAGACACGTATCGCACGGAGAGAGGCGTGTGTTTCGTCCCTGAGCACTCGGGAAGCCGACAGGAGTGGCCGCTGTTTTTATTGTGTTCAGATTGTGACTTTGGGTATCGGGCTGGTGCGGAGTTCAGGGCAGAGCTCCTCCCTGGAAGACCGAGGCCCGTGACGGGGCAGCGCGTGTGTGCTCTGCACGTCGTCACTAAACGTGTGTAAACGGATGTGTTCTCTTTAAGGTGTGGAAGATAGCCGTGCAGGGACCGTGTTACATGACGCTGCTGATGACCGCCTTCGGCTTGTTGTGGGGCCACCTGCTGCAGATCAGACCCACTCAGAGCGTCTTCGTCTCTACTTGCTTGTCTTTGTCCAGCACACCGCTGGTGTCCAGGTTCCTCGTGGGCAGCGCCCGGGGTGAGAAAGAAGGTAGGTGGGGCCGTGCCGTAAGGGTGTGTCGGAGTCCCCGGCGGGTCTTCACTTGGATTCCCTCCGAAGGCCTTTTAGACAACTCACAGCCCTGCCCCGTCGCGGGGGCTCTCCCGGCAGTCGTGGCGTTCAGCTTTTCCAGTCTCCCCTGGACTAGGAAAGCGGCATTTCCGTGCTTGTCAGTTTAGGATAGTTTGAGGACCACGTTCAAGAGAGACAAATCACATTGGAAAATGAAAATTGGTGGCTTAGGAGATGAGTGCACCCGAGCTGAAACCACACTGGGTCAGCGCTGTGCTCGCGTGGGGTCGTCACGTGCGTCTGGGACCTGCGGCCTGGAACAGCGGCTCTCGGACATCATTCCATGTGCTCATCCCTGCTGGGCCTCAGGGCTCACGCATTTCTGTGACAGCGGTGGCCAAAGGCACCCGGTTCGGCTCCGTGCGTGAGACACTGGCCTCTGATGGTTACTGGACACGGTGAGGCCAGACTGGCCCCGAAGCTGAGGGATGAATGTTCCAGCTTGTCTCACGGTGGCACAGCCTGGCTACCGCACTGCCATTCTTTATATCATGTGACCTCATTATGGTGATGTTCACTGTTTTTATTTTATAAAAGTAAAAAAAAAAAACAACAGTTAAAATGTGCTAGTAACTTTACACGGATATTTGCCTGCACCAACACAGCAATGAGAGGGAAATAAGAAAAGGGAAAACCAGAGCTGTGGGGCTGGCTTCTCTGGTAAGACCCGCCTCACTGTACACGGAATTGGTTGGGGGCTACGGGCTCCTGGTGTCACCTCTGACCACACACAGCACCCCGCTGCCTGACGCCGGGGGTTTTGCACTGGAGGCTGGGAAACATCACACATAGTCTCGTGTCTACTGCTGCTTCGTGAGCCAGTGGGTCATGGACACGGCCTCCTGGCTCGGAACTGGACTAGCTGGTGGTCTCGTCTGTGGAGGCCCCAGTGATTAGGACTACCCCTCACAAGACCCACGTGACAGAGGTGAAGGGGGCCGTCGCGGTGAAGTAGGAGAATGAAAACAACTTCCATCAGGACCCACGCCCTGGATGCCAGTGTGTATGAGGCCATCGCCAGCTAGGAGAGACCTGTGACACCCGGTGTCAGGATGTGGACAGGTCTCCTAACCCTGTAAGATGAGCACGCTTGAGGCACTCGGACGTAAGTGAAGGAATCGCACTTGTTTAAGGTGCGATTAAAAGATAGGACACAGTGTGGACAGAGAACATAGAAAAGAAAGCCACGAGATGAGATGGGGAGAAGCGCTAAGAGGCTCAGTACGGATCCAGTAGCAGTCCTGGAAGAACAGAGTGGAGGAAACCGCCGTTAGCATTCAGACTTGGAGAACCGTGTGAGCCTTTAGCTTGAACGTAGTGCTCCAGAGCCGAGCGGGAAACAGGAGAATAAATGTGCTCTCGCACGTTCCAGTGCAACAGCAGAGCTCCAGGGACCAAGGGGGAGGGCTTGAGACCTGCCCAAGAACACAGGTGACCACACACCTCCACCACGCCAGGTGGTCATGCCCATCAGAGCTGGCACCAAGGAGCCGGGGGAGGGGAAGCCGTCGTCAGATGTGCGCAGGCTCCAGGGCATGGCGGCCCGGCCCTCCCCACACCGAGTGCCGGGCAAGGAAGGAGGAGCACATCCACGTGTGTTTCCGGGCTCGCAGATTTCGTTCACTTTCTCCAGAACGTGCCTCCTGTGTTTTATGTAGGGGCTGTCAGGAGGCAGGCTTTCTCACTTTGTAGAAGGCCAGCCTGGAGCTCTGAGCTGTGGGAACGGGGGTGCTGCCAGGGTTGCAGGTTTGGGAGGCGGGTGGACATACTGACAGACTTGGGCTTTGTGGACGTTTATAATTAAGCTCACAGGCTCACACTGGCAGGGCCGGTGGGAAATGTCATTTGGGGGAAGAAAAGCTTTGGTTTATAATGGCCACAAAAAACAACTTGGGAATAAATCTCTGAAAAGATTTGTGTGTGACCTTTGAGGTCAAACGTACCAAATGTTACTGAAGAGAGAGCCTGTGCTCGTGAGGGAAAGACTTAATACATAAAGACGTTGTTACTCCCAAATTTATAGACTCCCATCTGCCTCAGTAAAAAATCCGGCAGGTTTTTCCTTGAAACTTGGTGAGCTGAGCCTACAGTTTATTAAGAGCAAAGGCCAAGAATAGCCAAGATTAATTTGAAGTGTGGGGCTTGTCGGCAGGTGACAAGCCCTGAGGTCCCGTCCCTGTGCTCGGGCAGCACCCTGTGTCCAGGCCAGATGGGGCAGAGGGGGACGGGCAGCCAGGTGCGCGGGGGGCGTGTGGGCAGCCGGGTGGGTGGGAATTAGTTTTGCGTAAGGACGAAGAGAATCAGAGTCCTCCCTTGAGGCATACGCCAGACCAGCCCGATGTGCAGAGCAGAACTTCAGAGCCGCTACCCTGTGGCCTCCGCGTGGAGGGGATTGCTGAACTCGAGGTGCAGGTGCAAAAGAGAGAATGTCGACAAACCTGAACACATGGAACCTCGCACAACTTCTACTAAAAAGGCGTTTTTTAGAAGCTGCGGACTAAGAGAAGACAGTTGCTACGTATGTTAGGGGTACAAGGAAGTCATGCTTCGAACGCATCAGGAACTTGAACAGTAATCCAAACAAAAGGACGCCCAAATGGAAGATGGGCCGATACCCCTGCGGCGAACTCAGGGAGGAGAAGATGTGCGTGATGAGTAAGGGTGAAGAAGGACCCAGCGGTGGTTGGGGAACGCAGGTGCCAGCCCGCGCGTGTGCCGGCCGGGAGCCCCGACTGTGTGTCCTGTGTCGGCAGGAGTGCGGGCCCTCGCGCTGTCAGTGAGAGTGCGCTGGGTCAGTGCTTTGGGGAACGCTTCCGCAAACGGAAGTTTCCATTTCTAGAGACACGTCCTAGAAAGCTTTTCAAATGTGAAAGAATATTCAAAACAATTTTTTTTAAAGATTTTATTAAAAGAGAGAGCAGAGGGAGAGACGTAGGGAGAAGTAGACTGCCTGCTGAGCGGGGAGCCCCGCCAGGACGTGGGACTCGATCCCAGGACTCCAGGATCATGACCAGAGCCAGAGGCAGGCACTTAGCCAACTGAGCCCCCCAGGCGCCCCCAAAACAATGATTTTTGATAGTAAAAATTTAGGTAATCTGAGTGTTTAGTAACATAGCGGGTGGTTAGATTATGGTGTATTCATATGTACGGGAGTACTGCAGATGGCTGCAGATGTAAAAATGAATTAATCATTATGCTGTCAAGGAAGAAATACAAAATACAGAAGACGTCTCATCTGATGTAATTTACAGAAAGTTTGAAATTGTGCAAAGCTGTGTCCTCAGAGATGCACCCTGAGAGCAGAAGGAGGTGCGTGCCCAAGGTGACTCCCCGTGTCTTCACATGTGGGTGTGGTATTGCCCAGATACTCCTTTTCCACTTCTTAAGGGTTCAGGCTAGTCCATTGGATAGTGGGGCCCAGACCCCCATGGAATCAGTAGGTAGCTCCAGCCTTCCACACCCATCATGAAGGGTCAGGCAGCCAGAGGTCATGGTACCAGCTTGATCGTGATGAAAGGTGACACAGAAGATGTGGCAGTGGTGGCTTTTGGTCCCTATCCCCAGAATGAGACTTGCTACCAGCCCCATGCTGCAGGGACTCAGAGGCCTCCCCTGGGAAACACTGGCCCGCAAGAGACCCCTACACTGTGACCTCTCCGTCCCCTTGCCGAGGTAGACCAGGCTTGTCTGTGGGAGTAGTATGGGCAGGGTAGGGCACAAGGCCGGGGGGAGGCCGGGAGTGGCGATGAAAGGAGAATCTCCTCGTGAACACACAGCAAGGGGAGGGGGTGCTCCTGAAAGTGCTGGAATGTCCAGCATAGCGTGCTTGCGGGAGTGGGAAGACCAGAAACCCCAGTGCCCCATCGACTGGGGAGTGGGCACATTGCTGTATTCTCTAGCAGTTTTGCTTTTTTATTTTTCATTTTTTTGAAGATTTTATTTATTTGAAAGAGAGAGAGATAGACAGCGAGAGAGGGAACACAAGCAGGCAGGGGGAGCGGGAGAGGGAGAAGCAGGCTTCCCACTGAGCAGGGAGCCTGATGCGGGGCTTGATCCCAGGAACCCAGGATCCTGACCCAAGCTGAAGCCAGATGGTTAACCACTGAGCCACCCAGGCGCCCCTCTCTAGCAGTTTATTTTTATTTATTTATTTTAAAGATTTTGTTTATTTATTTGACAGATCACAAGCGCAGAGAAAGAGGAGGAAGCAGGGCTCCCCCGACCAGGAAGCCTGATGCAGGGCTCGATTCCAGGACCCCGGGATCAGACCAGAGCCGAAGGCAGAGGCTTAACCCACTGAGCCGCCCAGGTGCCCCCTCTTTAGCAGTTTTAAAAGAAATCAGCAGTGGGTAATTTTCAGACATAACAGTGAGCAGAAACAAAAACCAAGTTGTTGAAGCTTTGACTCTATCATATAGAGTTTATAATCACAAAGTGAACCGAGTGTTGTTCCCAGCTACCTAGGTGTTAAAACCCTCCAGGAAACAGCGTGAGAACTAAAGCTCTGATTGGGGGTGTGGCAGCAGGGGTCCAGCTGCCCACGGGGACTCACTGGGAGTAGCCACAGTGTCTCCAGGACCTTACTTCTTTTTTTTTTTTTTTTTTTTTAAGATTTTATTTATTTATTTGTCAGAGAGAGAGCGAGCGAGCACAGGCAGACAGAGTGGCAGGCAGAGGCAGAGGGAGAAGCAGGCTCCCCGCCGAGCAAGGAGCCCGATGTGGGACTCGATCCCAGGACGCTGGGGTCATGGCCTGAGCCGAAAGCAGCCGCTTAACCAACTGAGCCACCCAGGCGTCCCCAGGACCTTACTTCTGCTCAAACATCTGAACCCAGTGTCTCAGAAGTTTTCGGTTTAGCAAAGCGCAGTAGTGGGTATGTGGGTATCCACTGTGTTCTTGGTTTTCCTTACACTTAAAGTATGTAATGAAAGGGATAGAAACAGGAGACAAAATAAAGGCTATAGTAGTGATAAACAGAAATTAAACTTAATGCAAAATGCAGACAGATGAAGAAATACTCAAAGTGGCATCTTTAATTTTTAACAGTTCAGTCTGAGTAATCCCAGCTGTGTCGTGACTGCACCGCTTGCCTTCCCCGCGGGTCGCCGCAGCGGGCGCGTGTCTCTCTGCAGGGGCGTCCTGAGCACAGGCGTGCGGGGGAAACCGCGCCCCTGTTCCGTGTTGCCTGCCCCCTGGTGGTGTTCGTGCCCACTGAGTGAAGACCTTGGACTATGAACCAGTGAAAGGCAAAGAACAGAACTTAAAACATTTAGAAAATGCTGGCAGTGTATCATCAAAGACGAGTTCTAAAGAGTGTGGTGTGACTAGAGGTTTTGTATTTCCTCAAAGTTAAGAAGCAGCAGCAGCATGGGCACAGGGCTGAGCTCCCTTGCCCCATGTGAGGACTTGGGGAGGACAACGGCCGTGTCATTGCGAGCACAGGACCTAGCAGGTTCCCCAAGGTCAAGAGAGTCAGGGCTCGTGAACCCACCAAGGTGTTTGTTGAAGGTGTCCCACTCCTCCCATATTTGTGGGAGGGAATATGTGAGGGAATGGTTCTTGCCACTCAGATGTGCGACCCTCAGGGACACAACAACAAGCAGAGGGGGTTACCCATTCAGAATGCTGTAAAACCCTAAGAAAAGATTCTCTATTCTCCAGAAATTTACCTTTGCATGGGAAATAGAAGCAGCCTCCTGGAAGGATCAAGTGTGTCTTTTGCTGGTGTTAAGGGATTTTTATTTTATTTGGTTTGTTCTTCCTTTCCATGAGGTTACTCTTACCAGATTGGCCTTTAAGTATCTGTTCTTATGAGTAGGTTTTTTTCTTTTTTTAAGAAAAAAAACAGCTTATTTTATGAGGGTGGGGGTGGAGAACATGACAGTTGAGTTCTTAGAAACATGTTTTAAGGGGCGCCTGGGTGGCTCAGTGGGTTAAGCCTCTGCCTTCGGCTGGGGTCATGATCTCAGGGTCCTGGGATCGAGCCCCGCATCGGGCTCTCTGCTCAGCGGGGAGCCTGCTTCCTCCTCTCTCTGCCTGTCTCTCTGTCTGCTTGTGATCTCTGTCAAATAAATAAAATCTTAAAAAAAAAAAAAAAGGAATACAGTTTTTTTTTTTAAAGATTTTATTTATTTGGGACGCCTGGGTGGCTCAGTTGGTTGGATGACTGCCTTCGGCTCAGGTCATGATCCGGAGACCCGGGATCAAGTCCCGAATCGGGCTCCCAGCTCCACGGGGAGTCTGCTTCTCCCTCTGACCTTCTCCTCGCTCATGCTCTCTCACTGCCTCTCTCTCAAATAAATAAAATCTTTAAAAAAAAAAAAAAAGATTTTATTTATTTGTCAGAGAGAGAGGGAGAGAGCGCGAGCGAGCATAGGCAGGCAGAGTGGCAGGCAGAGGGAGAAGCAGGCTCCCTGCCGAGCAAGGAGCCCGATGTGGGACTCGATCCCAGGACGCTGGGATCATGACCTGAGCCGAAGGCAGCCGCTTAACCCACTGAGCCACCCAGGCGAAGAAACACATTTTAAAAGATTGGCCTGAGTGGCTCAGCCAGTTAAGCGTCTTCCTTTGGCTCTGGTTTTGGTCCCGGGGTCCTGGGATCGAGCCCCACATCAGGCTTCCTGTCCAGCAGGGAGCCTGCTTCTCCCTCTGCCCCTGCCGCCCTCAACTTGTGCTTTCTTGCTCACTTGTTTTCTCAAACAAAATCTTTAAAAAGAAAAAAAAAAGTTGGGTCCAAAGCCAGAACTGCTGGTTGCCTACATAGGTGTCGGGGGCCCACGTGACATGTTAGGTTGGGGAAAATGGTCCTGGTCCCTGGTGAGCCAGTGTTCTTTGCAGAGCTGCGTTTGTCTCGGACAGGTGGTCGGGGTGGTGCCGGGAGCCGGGAGCGGGCTGGAGGTGCGAGCAGGAGGGGGCGAGGCCTGGTCCCCCGCAGAGCTTCGGGGAGCAGTGAAGGCTGGACGTGAAGGCTGCTTCCTGTGCTCTGGGGACAGAGTGAAATTGGCTATCCGGGCCCCTCACGTTCTTGCGTCCACGCCTTCTTTTTATGATGGCGTTTTTTTCTGTAATTATGTAAGTAAAAGATAGTAGAAATAAACTGGAGGTTTTCTTTACAAAAAGTTTTTAAGATGTTTCCGTGTTTGCTCTCAAAGAGATTTTAAAGTCTGCGTTCGTTCTGTGAAGGCGTTGAGAGTATTGGAATTGTCTTGGAGATTTGCACGATGCTTGTGTCTCTCTCTCTAACCCTGTGCTACCGATGGGCTTTCCGTCCGGCAGGCGACGTCGACTACAGTGCGGTGCTGCTCGGGATGCTCGTGGTGCAGGACGTGCAGCTGGGGCTGTTCATCGCTGGCATGCCCACCCTCCTCCAGGCCGGCGCCGGCTCCCACTCCAGGTCCGTGCTGCCCGCTGCCCGGCCCTGCGTCTGTCACCCCGGCGAGCTCCCGAACCTCACCCTTCCTCAGGGCTGTCGTCTGGAGCGTGCGGGTGGAGTCACTCCCTGCCAGAGTGGTTAGGAGCGAACGGGTTGAAATAGAAGAGCGCTTCGAGCGCAGCCCGGAACGGGGGGCGTGGGGGCTGCCCTGATGAAGGATTTGTGCGCGATTGGGTGTGCGTGTGCGTGTGCGTGCACGCCATCGTTGTGGGCTCTCGTTGTTCGTGTCTCCGCTGTTACCGTTTCGCCTCGTCCTTTCTCTCCTGCCAGTAAAATCGTCCCAAAACCTGAACTGCACTTGCTTAGGTTCACGTGGAGAAGTCAAGTGGAAAAATAAATTTATGCAGAAAGTCGTAGGCTCTGCGGCGCGCACAGCCTGTTGCGGGAACACCCGCCACGGGGAATCACTTGGAGAATGTGCGGAGCCCCGGGAAGTGCTGGCGCCTGTCCCTCATTTGCCCCTTTCTGGTCTGGGCGCCTCTCATCGCTTGGCTCTGCAGGCCGGAGTGCCCGGGCCCTTGCTCGGCGGCAGGGGAGCACGTGTTCCCGCATCCTGCATCCTCCACTCCTTCACGGGGAATGGGACGCCAGCCCCGGGGCTTTTGCAGGTGTTCTTCATCGGTGAAGGAAGTTCCCTTCTAAGTTTGCGGAGAGCTTTCACTGTTGGTGCTCGATTTTGTCTCGTGCCTTTTCCACACCTCTGGGAGCGATCACGTGGTTTCCTTCTTCAGGCACAGCTGACACGGGGCTCGCGTGGGCTGACTTGGGAACGTCGAGCCGGCCGTGCACGCCTAGGATGAATCCCCCCTTGTGGGGGTTGTGCTATAGGATTCTCCTCATGCGTTTTCTACAGCTAGCTGGTACTGTGTTGAGGATTTTTACGTCTGAGTTCATGAGAGAGAAGGTGTGTAATCTTTTCTGGTTTTGGTATCAGGGTAATACTAGATTCATAAAATGATTTGGGACATGTTCCTTGTCTCTCTGTTTTCTGGAAAACATTGTATAAAACTGCTGTTAATTCTTCCTTAAACATTTGGTAGAATCCTCTGGTGAAACTGTCTTGAGATTTCTTTTGGGGGATTTTTCTTAAGTTACAAATTCAGCTTGCTTAGGGGTCTTAGGCTGTTCAGATCAGCTGTTGCTTTGGGTTGGGTTGTGACAGCTTTGGTCTCGCAGAGTTGGTCCACTCCGTGTCATTTGTCGAGTCTGTGTAGAATCGTTTGCAGGTCCCTTTATCATGCTTTAGGTGTCTGTAGGACCCGTTTTGCTCCCCGTCTTCTCTCTCTCCTGGTCAGTCTTTCCAGAGCTTTGGCAGTTTTATTAGTCTCTTCAGATTACCACCTCTTTGTTTCACTGGTTTTCCCTCTTTGTTTTTCTGCTTTTAATTTCATTGGTTTCTACCCCCCCTTTTTTTCATATTTTTTTCCTTTCCTCCTTTCCTTCTTTTTTTTTTCCCCTTCACTTTGGGTTTATTTTGCTCTTCTATTTTTCTGGGTTCTTGTGCTGTGAACATAGGTTATTGATTTGAAACCTTTTTTCTTTTCTACTGTACTTAGTGCTACAAATTTTCCTTGCAGCTCTGTCTTAGCTGCATTTCTTTTATTGTGATATATTGCATTTCTATCTTCATTCAGCTCAGTTATTGTAAAACATTTCCTTTGATGCTTCCTCTTCGACTTCTGGATTATTTAGAAGTCTGAAGCGTAATTTCCACGTGTTCACGGAGATTTTCCCGTTCTCTTTGTCTTACTGATTTCTAGTTTGATTCCACTGTGGTCACGGAACAGTCTTTGTATGATTTTAACTCTCCTAAATTTGTTGAAGTTTATCTTGTGGCCTCAGACATGGTCTGTGGTAAGTGCTCCCAAGTCACTTGAAAACAAAATGTGTATTATGTGCAGGCCTGCCAGGGCTCAGCCCGCCGGTCCACACGCTGGCCTCCCTCGGTGAACCCGCGAGGAGCCTTCCACCGGGAGGGCGCTCGAGCCCTGCTGGGTCTCCTTCCCCCGCGGGTTCTGTCGTGTGCGACTTGACGTTCGTGCCCGTTGCTGCTAGTTTAAGCTTTGACTACAATGATGAATTCTAGTAATCAGATCTGTGTTCTTCCACTGAGAACTTTTAAACCAGAATTTTAGACTAAATCGTTCCGTAAATATGATGAACTAAGTTTTCAAAAATAAATTTAATTAAGTAAGAAATATGCGTACTCATTGTAAAGACTATAAACATGCAGCAGTGCCTTTCCTCTGTGAGTTTTTTGACTGAGATCTAGAAGTAAATAGCGTATTCTAGTAGGAGCTTAGCCCAAAAGCCTGTTCTCTGAGACTAAGTAACAGACAGGAAATTCAGGGTTCTGGCTCAGCCACGAGGGCTGTTCAGCGGCAGGTCGCTGGGGTTGTGTGGCTGGACCTCGAGTGCTGAGCCTGCCGGGTGACGGTCGCCTCAGGCGGAATTTCGAGTGGGGCTTGGTTCCTGGTGAGGAGTTCTGTCCCCAGTCACTGAGCCGTGGGAGCTGCGGTCCGGAGTCCTCATGCCCCGTAACACGTGTCTGCTTCAAAGTTGATGGCAAAACAGTCGAGCCTGCATATTTGATTCAAAGAATTAATTTGAACCAGGTTGTTTAGAATTAATGTGGTTGATGGATTTTTAGTATTTGGAAATAAAAATGATTTGGGAAATTTATTTTGTAACGTCCAAGAAAAACGAGTGGGAGCCCATTTTTTGGGTGTTGGGGAAAGGTGCTCTGGAGGTGAAATAACACCCCTTTCTTCTCTCCTAGCGTTGTCATGGAGACTCTGCGGATCCTGGCTTTGGTCGGTCAGATCCTCTTCTCGCTGGCTGCTGCTTTTCTTCTGTGTCTTGTTGTAAAGACTTACCTCATTGGACCGTATTATCGGAAACTGCATGTGGAAAGCAAAGGGAACAAAGAAATCCTTATCTTAGGAATCTCTGCTTTCATCTTTTTAATGTTAATGGTAATTCTCAAAATACCTGTTATTTACATACTGACTTGAAAGCTTATGATCAGTTCTTTATCTTTTTATTTTAATAGTTGAAATATTTGAAACACCTGGTCTTTATTTTATGCACAGTCATTACTCTCTCCCCTCAGTATTTTTTTTTTAAAGATTTTATTTATTTATCCGACAAACAGAGATCACAAGTAGTCAGAGAGGCAGCAGAGAGAGAGGGGGAAGCAGGGTCCTTGCCAAGCAGAGAGCCCAATGTGGGACTCGATCCCAGGACCCTGAGATCATGACCTGAGCCGAAGGCAGAGCCTTAACCCACTGAGCCACCCAGGCGCCCTCCCCCGCAGTATTAATACAACAAGCTAAACCTGTTTGTTCCCATACTTTTCAAGATTTTATTTTTTGAGAGAGAATGAGTGGGGGGAGGAGCAGAGGGAGAAGCAGGCTCCCCGCTGAGCAGGGAGCCGGACTCGGGACTCGATCCCAGGACCCTGAGATCGTGACCTGAGCAGCCGACTGAGCGTCCCAGGTGCCCCCGCTCCCGTTCGTTAGAAACTCCGCGGAAAGGGCTCCTCAGGTGTGGTACTGCAGGAGGCCTCGAGAGCCACGTGCGCTGCCGGCGTCACCAGCGTTACACTGTCCCAGACTTTCGGACAGCTCTGTGTCCGAAATCAGATTAACGGTTTCAAACAGTTTCTAGTTCTATCCGATGACGACAAAGCTGGTCAGCAGTGTAACTTCTTTTGCCTTAATGTGAAAATTTGAAAAAGAAAATAGGTTCATTTTAGGAGCAGCCTTCTTATTTAAGGGACGTGCTCCTAGTGAGAGAACAGGGGAGAGGCTGTTAGAGGCCCCCAGACAGTCCATGGCGCTGGCCTCACCCGCAGCCCCGCAGCTGCTCTCCTCACCGGGTTCCCGCAGGAGCTCAGCTGGGAATGTGCGCGGCGGCCGTGTTCACAGCAGCCAGAGCCCCCGGCCCTTCGGCAGCTGCCCGGTTCCGCCAGCGGTGGGCCGTCCGCAACGTAGGACCAGGTCTGAAACAGCTGGTCCATGAATCTCCAGGAATGATCCTGAGCAGGAAAAGCCAGTCCTGAGGTCGCATACTGGGTAATTCCGTTCATGTGACGTTTACGATGATAGAATTTCAGAAACGGAGGGAAGCTTGCCGGTTGCCAGGCGGTGAGGAGAGGGTGGGGGAGGATCCTTGTCAGGACCCTTGGCGTGTCCGCACCGTGTCGCGTCCGTGGCCTGGCTGTGATCTCGTGCCCTGGTTAGGAAGACGCCAGCACCGGGGGAGCCGAGCACTGGGTGTGTGGGAGCTCCTTGGGTGGCGTCTCACACTGCAGGCGATCGACACTTCCCTCAGAACTGAAGGGCTGTATATGAGTTAATCGTCTACCAGCATTTTACAGTCTTGGCAGACGTCTAAGATTTGCTTCTGCTCGAAGCTGCTCACGTGTGTGACGTGTCTCGTTTTTCTTACATTGCTTTGTCCATTCTGGAGGATTTCTCCAGACAGTGACATCCGGCACAGTCGTGTTGCCCCGATGACTCCCGCCTGTCTTCCAGCGGCTGCGCAGGTCCAGCTGGTTCTGCTTCCTCCTGAGCAGCGGCCCGGCCGGCTCATGAGATGGTCTTACGGCTCAGGCACCCTCGTTGCCCTGAGATAGCGTGACACAGTCCGTCCTCTGTCGTTGGCTGTGAGGCTCGGTTCCCGGTCAGGGGCCCCCTTGCGTGCTCCCGGTGGGCGCGTGGGCGTCGGCTTGCCGGTGCCGAGGTGGGCGCCGGGCAGCCAGGGACGCGCTGTGTCCACCCCCGCGCCCTCCCCCGCACGCGTGCGGTGTCTCCTCGAGGCTTTGACCGCACGTCCCTCCGGAGCTGCGAGGACGCCCTCCATGGGGCCGGCCAGAAGCCTCGGGTCGTTTTCCCGTTGCGTTGGCTGTTTCTCTTACTCATTGTAGGAATTTTTAACATACTCTGGGAAACTTTTTGTCTTTGTTTCTTTCTACTAAAATGAAATACGTATAACAAAATCAGCCATTTTAACCCTTTTAATGGAAGCGCACAAGTCAGTGGTTTTCAGCACGTTCACAGCAGCGTGCGACGCCAGCACTCCCCAAAGCCCCGACTCCCCGGGCTCGCCCGTCCCCGGCGCGCCCTGACCGCGGTCCTGCTTCCTGCGCGGCTCGCCGGTGTGCCCGCTGCTCTGAGGGGCGCCCTGGGTTCCCGCGCTCTGCTCCCTTTGTGGCCGAAATGCTGTGTCCCGCGTGTTGGCTTAGTATCTTCCCGTCCGTGACTCTCCTCTCCACTCTCTTCCTAGCGTCTTTAACGAATGGAAGTTCGTGATTTTCACGCGCTCCGAGTTCGGCGTTTCGTCCGGCGGGCGCTCTGCCGGCCCCGCGCAGCCTGTGCCGTCCCGGGGTCGGAGACCCAGGTCTCCCGCAGGACGGTCCGCTCTGCTGCGTGCCCGAGAGCCGCGGCCCGTCGGGGGCCCCGGGGGGGGGCGGGGGAACGCGACGTCTGGTGCCGCGTGTGGCTCTCCACGCGGCGCTGGGGCGCAGGTCACCTTGTCAGAAGCCAAGAGGCGTGTGAGTGCGTGGGTGTGCGTGTGCGGGTGAGCAGCACAAGGGCATGAGTGTGGGCACACGTGTGTACGAGTGTGTGATTGTACGTGTGCTTGTGTGAAAGGACAAGTGTGTGAGTGTGAGCGCACGCGTGCAGGTCTGCCTGTTTCTTTAACCCGCTGAGCCACCCAGGCGCCCCGGTCTGCCTGTTTCTGACTCTCCACTTGCCCCCTGCTGGCTCCCCAGCCCTCGGCGGCCCGCGCGCCGCTGCAGGGACGCGGGTGCAGGGAGAGCCCGGCGCTGGCCTGCGAGCCGTGGCCCGTGAGCGCTCCGTGCGCGGCCGGCTCCCGCGTGGGTCGGGGCTCACGGTGTTTGGTGTGAGGGTCGTGTGTTCTGTCGTGGGGCTCGTCCCGGGCGCCGTTGCGCAGTGAGTGTCTCTCCCGCTCCTCTCTGGTGGCTGCCGGCCTCCGTGTGGCTTCACTTCCGCAGAGTAAGAAACGGCTGCTGCTTTCAAGTCGTTTTGTGTCGGGATCGCCTCGCGAAGGAGCGCACCCGAAGCTTTGCGTTTAACGGCTGTTGCCAGGAGCCCGGGAGCCCGGGCCTGGGCTGCGACCCGGCCGCTGGACATGCAGGCGCCCCCGTCTGAGGTCCTGTGCCCTCGGGCTTCGCTGGTCACACTGCCCTCAACCTGCCCTCAACGTGCCCTCGGTTGGAGACGGGACGTTTTACATGAACGTGTTTTCTTGGCATAGTTGGGCTAGTCGCTGAGTCAGGGTAAAGAAGATCTGTCACAAATGTTTAAAATAAATTTTCAAATATATTGTCATTCAAAAACTCGAATGATTATTTCACGTTTTAATTTTTTTTCCTATATGGCAGATTCAACTCACATTCACTTCCTGTGTGTGTCTCCGCTCGTCCCCACAGAGGCCCCTTGGGGGACTTCAAGATGAGCCTTTGCTGTGACGACACACCTGCCTTTGGGCGTGAACCCGCCCCTGGCTAGAGATGTCGCTGGTGGCACTTGTGAGGGACATGTGGCCCTTCCGTCTCCCCCAGGTTGCGGAGCTGCTGGACATCTCCATGGAGCTGGGCTGCTTCCTGGCCGGCGCGCTCATCTCTTCCCAAGGCCACCTGGTCACCGAGGAGGTCGTGTCTTACATTGAGCCCATCCGTGACTTCCTGGTCATCATCTTCTTCGCTTCCATAGGTAACCGCCCTTGTCACACCGGGACAGCCACTGGTGTCTGAGACTTCGGCGATCTACTCACGTATTTGTGTCTGTGCAGCAAGGGCAGCTCCAGAGTCGTGGGGGTCTGCAGAGAGACCTTCTTAGAGAGAGGGGAGGTTTGCACTCGGGGACACTAACTTGCTGATCAGCGGCCATGCTCCGGGGTGCTCAGATGCCCTCGGGGAGGATGGCCCCCACCTTCGACTCCGCGGGAAAGGCACAGGTGCCCAGCAGGTCAGCAGCTTAAAGTCAGCACCGAAATGGGACGTTTGGGAGGGAAGATTAACTTTGAGGCCAGAAAACTCGGTTGCCCTGTCGAGGTGCGCTGCTCTGCCAGTGCCCCTTTGTCGGGCATCTCTTCACCTGGCGTGACCACGCAGCTGCCCCTTCCGGCCAGGGAGCTCCTGGGCCACGCCCGCACGCGCCGACGAGCGCGGGCAGCTGGTTCTGAGAGCGCAGCGCAGGGTGGGAGACCACCTGTCACCAGGCGAAGTGAGACCCTTCACGGCTGCTTTAGGGATGGGTGTCCGTGGTGTTCCAAGAGAACCTCTCGCCCACACATGCCCCTCACGCTGCCTCCTTTCCCGTCCGTCCCAGTCCCGTCCCTCGTCCTCTGTCCTTGTGTCTGGGTCTGTGTGTCTCTGTTCCTCCTGTCCCCCAGGTCCCCTCATCCTGCTCTCCCCCTTCTGACCGCTGCTTCTCCAGGCGAGGACCCGTGAGGCCGACAAGTCCCAGCTCCCTCTGACTGGGTCCCGGGCCACACTCCCCCAGGGCTGCATCGCACTGACACCCGTGTGGCTCGCGTCCTGGCTGCAGGGCTGCGGCAGCGTGTGCCGGCTGGATGAGAAAACCCTGCAGACGCGCTCCGACAGGCACGCTTGGCTCTTCCTCACGTTAGGGTTCTTGACCTGCAGAGATCGCGGGTGCCCAACGACGGGACAGCGCCACGTGTTTCTGCCTGATGTATCACGTTCAGCCGAGAAGCGTGTGCACCCTCCCGCCGCTTGGGACAGAGCCTTTCTCTTTAGGGTTTTAAGCAACACAGAAGTGTTCTGTTTGGGACGATGCCTCAGTGACGTGCACACAAACCCAGTCCCTGACCCCTGCCCTACATCAGGCTCTGTGGGGCCTTAGGACTGGAGGGCCCACGGGCCACAGTCAGTCCTGGGCAGGGCGAGTGACCCTGGGGTCTCAGAACCACAATGGGGGCACCAAGGGCCCTGACTGAGCTCTGAGCAGTGAGACCAGTGTGACCAGCAAAGGGCAGCCTGGGGCCCAGAGTGAATGAGGGGCCCCCCGGGGGCTGAATGCCGAGGCTGCAGCCGCTCGGGGAGGGGAGTTCAGTCCAGGTGGCGGGATCCTCAGAGGGCAGGAGGGCCCCAGGCACACATGGTGGGGGGACAGTGCAGACTCTTAGCCCCCATGTCCCTCTTGCTAGACCAGGTGTCGCTGGCTCTGCTCCTCATCACGGCGCAGCTGGCACCACTTTGTGAGCCCCGTGTCACTGAAACACCACTGGACCCATTCCTTTGTGCTGCGTTGTTGTAAGCACTCTATTTGAGAGCACGAGCAGGGGGAGAGGGAGAGGCTCGATCCCAGGACCCTGAGACCTGAGCCGAAGGCAGACAGTTCCCCAGCGGAGCCCCCCAAGCGTCCTTGTTCATGTTGTATTGATGAATGTTTGAGCCGTGGCTCCGGCTGCCCAAACGGATGCCAGCGTCCGGCCGTGGAGCTGAGGGGGCCTCTTCCTGGTCTGCAGGTGGCTGTCTGCTTGCTGGGTCCCCATGTGTCCTTTCCTGGGACACATTGTGCTCGGGGACAGACACTGAGATGGAGACGGACACATGGAGACCAAGGAAGGGATGCAGGGGAGGACTCTCATGTCTTCTTCTCTTAGGAGGACACCAGTCCTGCCGGCTCAGGCAGCCACCCTGTGACCTCTTGTCACCCTTAGTACCCCCGGCAGCCGTCTCGGGATGCAGTCACACGGGCTTGTGGCCTCAGCATGTGAACTGGCAGCTTGGTCATGGCAGCTCCAGAGGCAGAATGGAGTGGAGGTGACCAGGCCCATGTGGCCCTGCACGACCATGGCAATGAGTCCCCTGTCACTTTTCATCTTACGGATGAAGCCCATGAAGTGTTGTTGTTTTTTTTTAAGATTTTGTTTATTTGTTTGAGACAGAGACAGTGAGAGAGAGCATGAGTGAGGAGAAGGTCAGAGGGAGAAGCAGACTCCCCATGGAGCTGGGAGCCTGATGAGTGCTCGATCCCAGGACCCCGGGATCATGACCCGAGCTGAAGGCAGTTGCCCAACCAACCGAGCCACCCAGGCGCCCTTTTTTTTTTTAACATGTTTCTTGTTGCAGACTTTTTGCTGAGGATTTCGTCCTCTCGGATCCCCTCTCTGGGACACAGAGAGGAATTCAGAAGTGGGCATGGCCCCTCCTCATTCTCGGAGGCACCCTGGAGGCGGCTGTGGGCCCCGGTGGGGTGGGACGACATCGGCGGGCCTAGTGTGCGCGCGAGGTGACTGTGGGGCTAGTGTTCATGGACAGACCGCGTGCCACATTCTGGTTCCCACGCCGTGTTTGCTTGTTCGTCCCGAAGTTCACATCTGCAGAGAGGTTGGGAGGCTCACCAGCGTCCATGCTTTGTTGGCGGCGGCCCTGGTGTGGGCGTGCAGAGCCTGTGCCCCTTGTGCTGTCCCAGGAGCATGGGTGGTATCTGTTGAGAGGACGAATGAGTGACTGGCCGTAAGCAGGGAGACTGGTGGCCTGCGTGCCTCTGCGTGGACTGTGTCTCTGTCCCTGAGCCTCGTGTACATGGCGCTCAGCTCACGGCAGAGGTCCTGAGTGAGCAGTGTCCCGGCTGGCGTCTGGCCCGTGTGCCTGGGCCCAGCGCACACTTACCCTCGGGCTAGGGAGGCCCCTGAACCTTGAGGCAAGTCAGCAACACAAGCAGCAGGGTGCCTGGTGGGGGACAGTCTGGGCCATGCCACGGGCCTGGTCGGAGATGCGGGCGCAGGAGTGCTCATGCCGGTCACTTCCTACTGCGGGTGACACCGTGGCGGGCTGGGGCCCAGGTGCAGCCAGAGCTGGTCCACACCTGTCGTGCCAGCGCGCCAAAGACCCCGGACTCAGCGCCTGCCCTGACGGTGTGCCCTGGGCCGTGGGGAGCGCTCAGGGAGCACCGCAGGCTGGGGAGGAGGCCGAGGCAGACCTGGGAAGAGGGACTTTGCCCGGAAGGGGGTGGGGCAGGTGCTCGTCAGCCGCCCCCGTGGAGCAGCAGGGCCGTAAAGGGCGGACACTGCTGCATTCCAGGGACGAGAAGCCTGTCTTCTTGGGTCTGTGTTTCTGAGTCAGATGGATAGGCGCGGGGTGCTGAGGGGCCGCGTGTGTTCCTGCTCCGACGTGAGCTCCAGGTGCCGCCCTCGGGGGTCTGGGGCCGGCCACCGAGTGAGGAGGGGCTCCCCGGCACGCAGAGCCTCTCAGCAGGCACAGCCGCAGCGGGAAAACTGTTCTCGGTTTTGTCAGGGCGGTGAGCGGCTGTGAGTGGCCGGGCTTCTCCCCGTTGTGTCCAGGCCCCCGGAAGTGTCTGCGCCTCGCGTGGCATGTTTTCACAAAGGAAAGTGACTGGGCCGCTGCTTGCTGTGCCATTTTGCCAAGTGCTGGGGGTGAGGTCTGCTGCAGGAGAGCCCTAGGCCCCCGGCCCGCTGTCCCGGTGGCCAGCCAGCTCCGGGGCCGCCAGCAGCGTGAGCCATGTGTGCGGGGCCCCGTGGGGTCACACTTACCAGGTGACTTTGTCTGGGTCGAGGACAAAAGGAAGCCTGAGCACCACGGTCTCGTGAGTGGAGGATGAGGCGGGTGGGCCTGCGAGAGTGATCGTGTCTCTCCTTCCCCTAACAGGCCTGCACGTGTTCCCCACCTTCGTGGTGTACGAGCTCACCGTCCTGATGGTCCTCACGCTGTCGGTGGTGATCATGAAGGTACGGAGTCTCCTCGGTGCTTCGCGACTGGTACAGCACCCGTCATTTTTTTATTTATGGGGCACAGAGCTAACTTCCTACCCGCAGTGACACTGAGTCTGCAAAGCTCTAACAAGGCCACTTACCCAGAGCCCCTCCTGCCTCCCAGCAGTCTGGGCACTGGGCAGGGGAGGACTGGGGCCTTGGGGTTTGTTTTCCTTCATTTGCCTCAGAATCGGGTATGTTTGAAATGGGGAGTCACAAAAGCAGGGCCAGGAAAAGTGACTTGTGGACGTCCCAGGAGGCCCCAGGCCTTGGACGCTCTTCCCGAACATACATCTCACTGTTGCTGTGTTTTGAAATTATTATAAGAGTTTTGCCCACTAAATCGGTGGTTTATTGTAGGAGGATATAACTCAGGAACAGCCAGCTAGAAGAGGTGCCGTGGGCGGGGCCCTGGGGCAGGGCGGGGGCCGCCCATGCCTGTCCGGGTGCCCCACGAACATCCCGCTTAGCAGCCGCTGAGAATTCCCTCTCGGCTGCCGGTCCCCCGCGACGGGAGACTCTCCAGTTGCCGCGTTAACATTCATTTCGGGGTCCCGGGACCTGTCCAGTGGCCGTCTGGCTCCGTAGGTTGTAGACATTGACTGAAGATTTCTGTGAACTGGGGTGGGAGGCGCAGAAGGAGGGGGGAGGATCTCACACAGCAGGCTCTGCCCAGCGTGGGGCCCCACGATCAGGCCCCGAGCCCAGATCAAGAGTCGGACGCTGAACCGACAGCCGCCCGGGCGCCCCGACTTGAAGGAGCCTGAGTCCCAGGCGGTTGTGGCACTCGCCCCACGGGTTCCGGGCCGCTCGCCTCTAGGCTTTGCTCGCGTGACAGAGATCCGGGGCTGTCCTTAGAGTCAGGTGTCCTTGAGGGCTGCCCAGTACCTACTGCTGTTGACTTCGTTCGGGGGAAGCCAGCTGTCTGCTAGTGAGCCTGAACCTTGGCGTTGCTCGGCATGGTCTCTGTCAGCCCCTCTCTGTCCCTTGGGCTCTTCTGCACGTGTCCCCAGCGTGTCAGGCGAGGGCTCCCGTCTGGTTTCTGCTCGGCCGAGGCAGTGACACACACGTCCTGGCAGTTCGTCCTGGCAGCCCTGGTCTTGTCTCTCCTCCTGCCGAAGAGCAGTCAGTACGTCAAGTGGATCGTGGCCGCGGGGCTGGCGCAGGTCAGCGAGCTCTCCTTCGTGCTGGGGAGCAGAGCGCGCAGAGCGGGCATCATTTCTCGGGAGGTGAGTCTGCACCCACGTTCTGTGTGTGTTTGGGGAGCCCCGGCCCACACACCCCACCCTGGTGTCTGAGCACCTTGCCTGCCGCTGGCGTGGGGCCCGCGCGCTGCCTCTGCCCTGGCGTGGGGGGCTGACGCCGTTGTTGCCGCTGCGCCGGCACCTTGGTGTCTCTGGCAAAAAGAGAGAAACTGAGTCTGAAAGCTCCCCGCTAGCTCGTGCACGGCCGTCAGCCCAGCCAAGAGCCCCGGCCTTCCTGGGACCATGTCCGAGAACTCGGGTCCGAACCCCGAGACTGCTTGTTTTGGGTCTTTTCACAAATACGTTGCAACACTTGCCGCTGTGTAAAAGGTGAGTTTGAGTTGCCGTGAGAGGTGCTTCTGAAGACACCGGGTCTCCAAGTTTTAGGGAGTTGGAATGAAAACGTCAATAGAAATGGTGAGAAACTTCCTCTGTATAAAATACACGGAGGTTTTTCCTGCGTATCCATATATCCAAAAGCTTGGGGCGTCTTTGATCGGCTCCCTCCTTCCCCCACCGCAGTCTGAAGCGCGCAGGGCACTGGGCCCCCTCGTGGCGCCTGGAAGGTGAGTCCCCCACCCCCATTTGCCTCCTTCCTCTTTGTCTCTGGTCCATTTATCCTGGGCCTGGCTCTCCGCCCTGCACTTGCCTTGTCCTCCTCTCCAGTCTCGTTCATTTGCCCTTTGAAAACTGGCCGGGGATTAGAACTTGATAAATACCGTCTGATGACCCCTGGTTGTCACTTTAAATTTGGCAAACAGGACGTTTGTGCTTGGCTGGGACCTGTGGGCTGTGGCCCCCACCCCAGGGTCAGTGGGCCACAGTCTGCGGTCCACCGTGGTAAGAGTGAACGTCCTTCAGAGCAGGGCCCGTGTGAGCCCCGAGCGATCTGAGGACCGGTGGCGCCGCTGTTCCGGCGGAAGCAGGGTGGACGTCGGAGGGATTCTGCCGTAGATGAATGGCTGCATGTCGGGTCATGGTGTAGGAGCGGCCAGGAGACCGCACACGCTTCCCCCACGCACTCGGCACCATGGGGACCCGTTCACCAGGCCCATGGTGCTAGCTGAGGGACGGGCCGCTCTCAGACTGGGGATTGTGGTCGTCCAGGCTCACGGACGGCAGCTTCTACTCAGTAGTTCACTCAGACCTCGCAGGACCCCGGCCCCCTCCTGCGCCTGACGTTAGTTTTGCCCTTTTTGCGCACACCTGTGTGAGCCTGTCGGGTGGGGCCTTGAACCGGGGCGGGCGCTTGCCCGCTGCCCCCTTACAGCGAGCCTCTGTCCCCCTGGGCAGCCTGTTGCCGCGAGCCCCCCCATCCCCCGCCACCAGCTGCCTCCGGTAGCTCTGCACACCCGCCCCCTGGTTTGGGCCAAGGGGGTACAGAAGCTGCTCTGGGTGCCCGGGACGCGCTGTAAGAGCTCAGACCTCCGTGCTTGTCCCCTCATACCCACGGGTGTGAGGGAGATAGGATGAGGCTCGGCTTTGAAGAGGCGAGGGCTGAGGAACGACATCCGCGCACGGGCTCCGTCCGAGACCTGCCTGGAGGCTGCGCGCTCGCTTCGCTGGCGGCCTGAGCCCGTGGGCTCCAGTCCCCATCAGGGCCCAGGGCTCCCTGCCGCTCGCGTGCACGTGTGCCGTGCCCCTGGCTCTGGGGGGTGTGCGGGGCGCCTCCTAGTCCGCGTGTGGCCGCCATCAGCCTCGCCTGTTGCAGGTGTACCTCCTCATCCTGAGCGTGACCACACTCAGCCTCTTGCTGGCGCCGGTGCTGTGGCGAGCCACCATCAGCAGGTGTGTGCCTCGGCCGGAGAGACGGTCGAGTCTGTGAGGGCAGCGACGCGGACGCGCGGCGTCGGAAGGGAGACCTGTGTGCGGCCACCTGTCCCTGGGAGCCCTCGCCTCGGGGACCGAGCACTCCGTGGAGGGGGCTCCCCGTCCGCCGGGCAGGCCGGCCTCCCGCCGTGGTTCTCGGCCTTCCAGAGTAACGCGCTGCGTCGTCGGTCACGCACGGTGTATGTAGGACGCTGCGTTTTGCGGATCGCCTTGACGGTTTTGCCTGGATGTGCCTTTTTTTCTGAAATTAATGTTCATTTTCTGTTATTTCATCAGTTCATGATTTTTTGGTAAAAAAAAAAAATCAGAAAGGTTTTTTATTTATTCAACTCCTGTGTTGTAATCTGTTGGCCAATATTTGTTATCAAACATTTCTGTGATGTGAAATTTTAATTGTGGCGGTGAGTTTGGGAAGTTACTTTTGGTCCTTACTGTCTGTTTTCTAAAATAACAACTATCTTTTAAATGTCTATTTGTTTTTACTATAATAATCTTGAATAAAATACTCATGTCAGTTTGTCTCACGTATGTCATTCTTATAAAATACTTGTTTTGAGTCATAAGAATACGCATGCTTTAATAAAGATCATTTATGATCAGAGGAGTTAATTGATATTTTTTGGAATTTTTTTAGATTTTTCGTCTTAAACTAATCTTTGACAGTTTTCAAAGATCAGGATGCCTTATACCCTGCCACATCGTTCTCTAAGAAAACGTGCTATTTGCAAAGCCAAGCTGTCACTTTGACTTTTAAAGTATGTTTCCCGTATGGCCCGTTTCCGAGAACCCGGGGTGGCAGGTCCGACCCTTACAGGGCCCCGAGGGGCACTGTGAGTGGAGTGTCCCGTCAAGACGGGCTTCAGCAGCCGAGCAGCTCGACCAGCGTCCTTACCGCAGAGGGGCCGCCTGGGGCCAGGGGCCGCCTGGGGCCCGGGACCGCGCGGTGCGTTCTCTGTGGGAGGGAGTGAGCGGCGTCCGGTCTGCGGTGAATCGATGAGAGGCGCTGCGGCCCGGTGGTCTTCATCTCTCAGTCAGAGCACCTCTGGGCCCTTCCCTCCCACCGCCGGGTGCGGGCGGGACGCTCGCTCTCACCTGCGCGTGCCCCCGTTGCCCGGCAGGCGGCCCGCGCTCCGGCGGCCTCGGGGTGCCCCTTCCAGTTTGGATCCCCAGCGCACGAGGGCAGAGCCGGGGGCTCGCAGTCGTGGTGAACGAGAGGGAACCTAAACTGACGGGCTGGCCGAGTTGTCCCCAGAACACAGCGTTAATGTCATCGAGAGAACCGTGAGCGGAGATGCCAGGAGGATGTGCCTTGACGGGCGTCTGTCTGCAGGCGCCCTCCCTGCAGGGCCCCTGCCATGCAGCGAGGCCACAGAGCCGTCTCCGGCCCCATCCTCACGCTCCCTCCTCTCCGCCCCTGTGAGCCCCTGCCACTGCCGCCCCCAGCATGTCCTCTGTGCGCGCTGACCGTTCGCCAGAGGACACGTGAGCGTGACCACACTCAGCCTCTTGCTGGCCAGGGATGTCCTCACCTTGAATTTAGAACGTGGTGTCTGGTTCGAGTCTCTCCCCAGTGGGCTGACATCCGAGACGCAGAGCCGAAGGCAGAAGGGGGGGGGGCACCACCTGCTGACAGCGAGCGCCTTGCCGGGTCCCCCACAGGTCACCTGGGTGGTCACCTGTCACACCAGGGCTGCTGACCCGACCTCCACCTCCTCCCGCCTCTGGTCCCCACATGCATCGCACAGCTTCGGACCTGCTGGCGGCCTTGCACGGCCTTTCTCCGACACAGGAGAGCGTTTGCGCGTTGCTGGCCACGGACAAGCAGGCAGGGGAGGGTGCCGAGCGGAGGCAGAGCTCGTGGCCTCGGGGGGAGATGTGCCAGGGGACGGCCAACCGCTCGGGAGAAGGCAGGTGGGTCAGGGGTGCCGTGGGGCGGTGCAGGGTGCTGGGCTAGCCGTGCTCAGGGGCCGGAGGTCAGAGCATGAGGCTGCCACCCCCACGGCTCCCGGGCCGCAGGCGCCAGATGGGGCAGAGCAGAGCCCCCTGGGGAAAGGCGGCAGCCGTGTCTGTCTCCTAGCACTAATCTGTGCTGTCAGAGCCCAAATGGGGAGACAGCAAGGCTTCGCGCCCCCCCCCCACCAGCAGGGCACAGAGGGTGCCAGCACCCACTTTGGACACGTTTCCTGGGCCCAGAACAGTCGTGGTACGTCAGAGCCCGGGAGGGGGAAGGTGAGGCCCAGGCTCGGGACCAGGCAGGGCAGGCGTGGGGGCCTTGTGCCCACAACCTGCAGGGCACAGGCACGGTGGGGCTGTGGCCCTGGGCGAGGCCGAGACCCCCTGGGCTCAGGCAGTGGCTTCTTCCAGGAGGAGAGGCCAGGGCGCGCGGGCTCCGTGGGGAGGGCGGCTGCTCCGGTGTCCGACTCGGACCCCTGCCGGCTCCCCGCAGTCCTGGGACGTGGCCGCTGCCCGCCCTTGGCCCTCAGCGTGAGGGTCAGGATGCCTGCCGCTCTGTGGCTCCCAGTCCAGACCTCCTGTGCCCGTGGGCCAGGGCTCCCTCCTGCGCGGTGGCGGCCCCAGCCCCTCTGTGTGTCCTTACTGACCTGGGGAATCCCTGAGCCTGGCACCTGCCGGCCGCGGCCCGGCTCCCTCCTCCCCCGCCTGCCCTGGGGGCCCAGGTCTGTGGCTGTGGGAGGCCTCTTGGGGCCACGGCACCTTCGCCAGCACTGGGCCTCGAACTTGGCTGTGGAAGGTCCAGGCGCCGCACACGAGATGGTGGAGAAGCCAGCTGGCCCTTCTCTGTTCGCTCACATCCGGAAAGAGCGAGGCATGTCTTTTTCCCGGGGCAAGTAGCCTGGTGCCCTGCAGGCCTCCAGCTGTCCTCACCTGGCCTGGCCCCTGGCCGGAGTGAAGAGGCCTTGGCTTTGCTGGGTTGAGGGAGGGACCACGCGAGGGAGGGATGTGCTGAGGGTCCAGCGAGCGTTGCCAAAGACAGGGCCTGTCCGCAGCCGCTCCAGGAGCTCGCGGGGCTCGGGCAGAACCCCGACTCCCCGCCTGCAGGGCCTGCCGACACCATGAAGTGGTGTCGCTCGAAGCATCAAGAAACATGCACGTTATTTAGAAATTTGGGGTGAACGTACCTGGGGAGGGTGTGGGAGGCCCTCATGAGCATAGCCGCACGTGCCCACGTGCCCACGTGCCCGGGCTGCCTGTAGGCACCTTGTCTGCGCCGGTCCTCGTGGCGTCCGCATGGGTGTGGTCGCCCCAGGACACAGTGTCACTGCTGGGACACCCCTCCGTCCGCAGCCCCTCGCCCTGCCTCCCGCCCCCCCCTCACCGCGGTCGCTGGCTTCCTTCCCTGAGGAGCCGTTGGTGGCCTGAACGCTTTCGCAGAAGGCTGTGCTCTGTGGGCTCTGACTCAACCGCATGTTTCTGACTCATCCTGCTGCTGAGTCGGCGGCAGACATCCGGGAAGATGCCACGGGGACCTTCTGTCACCGCCGTGTCCCCACGTTGTCACCACAGAGTAGTTTGGGAGGAAGATGCAGGGCTTCCTCACACGCGGCCTCGGGGTCTCTGACTCCTGCAGGGTCTCGCAGAGCGTCCTGTGCGCGCAGGTGTGGGCGCAGGTCCGTGTGCCACATTAGCACCACCTGGCGGTGGTTGGTCTTTGTCACCCCTGCGCGGGACGCTCACGAGCCCAGAAGATTCTTTGAGAGCTTGTGTTGAGGTGCCAGTCCCGGGGCAGGGGTGAAGTAGTGTGAGGAGCCATTGGAAAGTGCCTGACCCGTGGGGTGCGACTGTGTCACGGACAGTCTGCGGGGACGCCCAGTGGTGTCCATGAGTCCAGGAGGACTTGGGAGCTGTCCACCCAGCACGGCACTGCCCAGACGGAGTCCGGGTCCCGTCAGGACTGGGGCCTGAAAATGAGTGTTTCTAACACATTTGCAGGCAGGGCTGGTGCTGCTGAGCCGGGAGCACGTGGGAGAGGCAGCCGTCCAGCTTGTGCTGGCCCTTGCTGGGCCTTTGCTGACGGCACACACGAACCTGGATGGTGAAGATGAAAGCCTCTGAGCCGGGCACAGAGTCTGGAACAGAGCCACCGCAGCACGGGGCTCCGAGGATCCCGGCGTCCAGCGGGCAGCAGCGGTGGAGGAGTGGATCATTGGCCGCGGGAGCACAGCCACCCAGCCAGGCAACAGTGAGCCTCTGGTTCCATTATGCACAGACGTGTCCCAGGTGCGTGTCAGCCGGAGAGATCTTGGGGTTTTCTCTTCTCAAGAGGGTCCAGGAGGGCAGAGAGCAGGTACTTCCTGGGGTGGGGTGGCCATGGGACCTCGAGAGCAGCTGGGGGACCAGGGGGGCCAGCTCAGGAGACCCTGGATTCCATCACCTTCGGCCCCCACCAGGTGCCGGGCGGGCACCACCGTGGGCGTCCAGAGCAGAGAGGAGGCTGGCGTGCGGCTGTGTCCCGTCCGCACTGGGGTGCGAGGGTACGGGCTGCCCACTGCGGGAGCCCCAGTTGTTGGGACAAAGCAGCTGACTGCAGGCCCTTTTAGTGGAACCAGATTATGTCACGATTAATGACTAAAATTAAATGTGGAGGAATGACCCAAGAACTTAGCGCGTGCACACAGGGGAGGGGAGGCGGGCGTGAGGAAAGGAGAGAGCGTTTTTAAACAAAGGGGCATCGTGATTTCAAAGTGAGGAGTGTCTGAGAGGGAGGCCGTCGTGCCAAGCGCTGTGCTCTCCCTGCGTCGTGGAGGCTTGATGGGTCCTGGGCAGCCGGTCCCTGGGGGACATCCCATGGGGACGTTTTATGGACAGGCTGTTGCCTCAACCCACTTTAGGGATCAAAGTGCTGCCTTGACGTGGATTCCTCTCATGGGGGGTTGCACAATATTTTGAGATGTGTTTCCTTCCCTAAAATTCCCTTTCTTGCCTCAAAATGGACTCCAGGGTCTCAGGGTGGATCACAACAGTCCAGAGGACAGAACTGGCATGCGGGTGTCCCTGACGTTTTACAGAAGTCCTCCAAAATTTGGAGGATCTACCGAGAAGGTACAAGGAAGGTGAATTTGCGCATCGAGATGGAGGTCAGGGCGCCGTGCATGTGCGCTAGAGGATGGGACCCAGCAGCCCTGGGAAGGACCCCACGTGCCCGTGGAGTCATGACTCAGGACACCGGCCGTGACCCTCTGCATCCTGGGTGGAGAGGAGAAAACCCCAAGAACAAGAGGAAAACTCCCAGAAACTCGGTGGACGGACAAGGACGCTGACCATAGGCGGGCTGGTCAGGCATGCCGTCTGTCCCCCTCCCGGGACTGGCCGCCAGCTCCAGCCCGCGGTCCGGCCACTACCCTTTCCAGGTTCATGCACAGTTCCGACTCCTCCTGCTAGCTTCCCCCAAACCCTTACTAGAAACGTGAGGTTTAGAGAAGGAAGACGACACAGACCCCAGAGGACTGAGAAGCGGAGGGTGAGCTGAAATGACAGTTGGGTGGTCGATAAGTCGGCAGACGTCTGGCCTCACGATTGGAGCTTGTAAAGCCTGAAGGTCGGCCCGCCTTCCCCCGCCGGCTGCTCTGCTGGAGCCACAACTTTGCAAGGCCACCGCCCCTCCATCCCCGACGCCGCCGGGAAGCCTGCCAGCCTTGGTGCTGCCGCAGGGCCGGGAGCTGGGCCCCGGGGGAGTGGACGGGGGTGCGCTCCACTGGGATCATGGGGGGGCTGTACCTTTGCCGCATTTGCGTTCGTGGTCCTGACCGCGCCACGCGTTGTCGTCCAGCCCCAGGGACTTCCAGAAAGTACCTGCGGCAGCCCCACAAGAAGGAAATTTCTGGGCCGGGCGAAGGGCTATGATGCCTGCTTGCTGGTCTCGGGATTCCTGCCCCCCTCAGTCCCCCCAGAGGGATGAGGAAGGGGCTGTTCCCGAGAGCTCGCGTCTGCCTTCTCTCCCGCGAGGGTCTCCTCTGGTCTTCCGACTGCACACGTTCCCGTGACACCTCGTTGCACCAGGAACAAGTTCTTGGCAAGCACTGAAAAGCGACAGCTCCATTTTTGACTTCTCCCGGTGTGTTTGACCCACTTATCAGTCCCCAAATCCACTCGCGTCTGCCATCTGTGGTGGTCTAATTCTGTTGCCACATCCCCTTTGTGCTGACGGTTCTCGATCGTCCGTGTTTATTCTGGTCCGACATCCACAGCTGGACTCAGTCGCAGAGAATTGGACCCCCCCGAGGGGGAGACAGGGCCACTGAGGCTCCGAGCAGCGCTCTGTGGCCAATGTGTGCCTGTCCCCGGCCTAGTTTGCGGGGCGTGGGCTTCCTCAGGTCGGGACCCTCACCTCCTCCCACCGCATGGGCTCGAGCTTTGGCCCGCCACCCAGTGAACCTGCCTTGTCACTGTGGCCCCAGGACACTGACACGGCTCACCTCTCGGGGCCTGCATCTGCGTGGCTGCAGGATGACCAGGGTCAGCCCCGGGGCCTGCAGGCTCCGCTGGGGCAAGGGCCCGGGGGGTCTGTAGAAGCCGTCACCGGCAGCCATTCCAGTCAGAATAAATGCGTAAAAGTACCTTATTCTGTGACTGTACTTGTGGGTTTAAAAGGTCACCTTTACTTCCGTTAACGGCTGAACGCCCAGAGCACCTTTGGGAACCCCTGGGAGTCCTCTACTGAACCCTAGTGACCTGCTCTTGGCCCGGACCCGGCAAGGGATTCTCATTTCGCTCCACGACCTTTGTGATAAAGGGTGAGGCAGGTCGAGGGAAGCAGCTGCCACACAGCCCACTTGAGAGCGTCCCCTCTCCCCCGCTTCAGCCGTGCGGGCCGCCTTCTCCTCCTGAGTCAAGCCCCTGCTGCCCCAGGCGGACCCCCGGCCGGGTTCCTGTCAGCTGGAGCTGGGGCCAGGGCCCCCACCCAGCGCACAGCTCGTTCTCTCTCCAGCCACATGGGGGAGGGCAGAAGCCCCTGTTTGGGCCACCAGTCGGGCTGGTTCTGTGGCTGGCTCCCCAGAGGGTGCTGCTGAGGGGGCTCGGGGACCCCTCTCCTCCCCACAGCCTGAGGCTCTGAGACCGTGGTCAGCAGGGGTTGGTGGGATGGGGCGAGGGGCAGCCCTGCCCACCAGCCCTGCTGGGTCCGGGGACTCTGGGAACATCATCTACCAGATGCCATGTGGGAAGAAGGACACGGAGCAGGTGGGTCTGTTTGAGGTCCCCTGGCTAAAGCCCCCGTATCCCCAGGGGGTTGTGCGGAAGCCTTTTGCCTGGGAGGCTGGGGGTTCCCTCGCCATCCCGGTGGGGGTTAGGCGGGTCACTGAGCGCACACCGTGTTCTTGCCGTGGGGCCATGGGAAGGCACCCTGGGCTCGGCCTGGGGGTGTCCGAAGGCAGCCCCGCCTGACCTTGGCCCCGGCTCCAGCTCCACCCCCAGCCTTCCTCCCGCCAGCCGCCCTCTGTGGTTTGGGCCAGACACCCTCGAGGCCTGGGTAGCAAGTGAGAATCTAAACATCGCCGTGGTGCCCCCCTGACAGGCTGAGCACTGGCCGACTCCGTGGCTCTCTCTTCGTCCACCGCACTGGCCCCGGTTGGGGCTGTTCTGGCTTTTCCAGTTTGGTTCCCTCTGGGGCTGCTTTCCTGGGTCCTCAGCAGAACAGATCTCCGCTCTGGACCCCCCACCGACACCCCCACCCCTCCTCTCCCTCACCCTGTGGGTCCTGGCCTCCACCCGCCTGGACAGGCTCCAGGCCACTCCACGGCCCGTGTCCTTTGTCCATTGGCCAAAGGGGGTCGTTAGACTAGACGGTTCTCGGCTGCTGGGGGGTCTTTTTCCCACAGGGACACCAAAGAAAGAAGAGCATCGAGGACGGAAGGCAGCAGAGCTGAGAGAAACCACAGACACCCTCGCGCTGCCCAGGGGGCGGCCCCTCGACGGTGGCCTGGGGCAGGGGGCTGGGGGTGCGTGAGGGGCCGAGGCAGGTGGGCAGGGGTGGGGATTGATGTCTCAGGCGTTGGACCTCAGGTGGACGGACCGGGGTAGTCATGACCTCTGTCCCCACACAGCCGCGCGGGTGTTTGGCTCGTGGCGCGTGTCCGCCGAACAGAAGTGCGAGGGCGGCCTCAGCCCGTGGAGGACTCACCTTTCCCCAGAGAAGCTTCTCCTCCTGCCGGTCTGGTGCTTACCACGCTCTCCCGCCTCTTGATCTCGTTTTCTCTCGCCCGCATGAAGCGCGGCCTCGGAGTCTGGCGCTTCCCCGCTGTCAGCCGGTGGGCGTGAAGGACGATGTCCATTCCTGTTCGGGGCTGCTTGTCCTCCTGCGGGATGCATGTCACGCTTGTTTGGTCCCCTGCTGTTGGCCTCGGGCTTCTGCTAGTGTGAGCCCAGATGCCGAGCGTGCCCTGGGTGCTGGCTGCGCCGAAGCTACGGGAACGCTCAACCTGCTGAAATGATGCCAAGTTATTTCGGAAGCGAGGGCCTCCGTTGCCGTCCCTGCTGGCTGTGCGGACGGGAGGCCACGTCCTTCCCAGCACTGGGAGGTCAGACACCCTTAGACGGCACATCGAGTGCCTACGAACCGATTTCCGCGTGGGGTCCTCGTTTCCTTTTCCCTGATCGTTAATGACTAAGCCTCCGTTCAGATGTGCTGGTCTGTGAGCCGCGGGTCCTCCCCCGTAACTCTCCTGTAGTTGCTGTACATTCCGTGCAGAGCTCTTATGTGTTTCATTAGCTTTATTCCTGGGTATTTTACATTTGTGATCTATTCCTAAATGGCACCTTAAAAAGCTTCCCATTGTAGTATAACACACCTACTTAAAGGTACAAATATCACGAGTTTATGGCTTAATGAATTTTCACCGAACACACCTGTTTCACCTACAAGCCGCTCAAGAAGTACCAGGTCAGCCCCCAGAGACCCTGCAGGGAGCTGTCTTCTCTTCCATGCAATGCTTTTTTTTTCCCTTTCTTTTTTTTTTTTTTTAAGACTTTATTTATTTGAGAGAGAGCAGAGAGAGAGCACATGAGGGGTGGGGAGTGGCAGAGGGAGAGGGAGGAACGGGGTCCCCGCTGAGCAGGGAGCAGACTCTGGCCTCGATCCCAGGACCCTGGGATCATGACCCAAGCCCAAGGCAGACGCTTCACCGACTGAGCCTCCCCGGCACCCCTCTTCCATTCATTTCTGCCCCCACGAGTAGCCACAGGTCACCTGGCTTACTTTTGCTTACTTTGTCATAACGGACTCCCACAAAGTGGAGTCTTTTGGTCAGGGGGGCTTTTCCTCAAAGCAGTGTGAGGAAGTTGGCCCAAGCGGCGCCTGTGGTCATGGACGCTCCTCCCAAGTGTGCCTATATCGCAGCTCTTCCTTCTGTTCAGGGGCGTCGGGCCCGTGTCGCTGGGGCCTTTGCACACAGGGCTCTTGGGTGTGCTGTCGATGTCGTCGGGGGCCGACGCACTTGCTCACCGCACACGTACTCTCGGGACGCGGTTGCCAGTCACACAGCACGCGTAAGCGTGACTTCATGAGAAAACACCAGGCAGTTTTCCAAAGAGATTTTAGCATTTTACTCCTAGCAGCAAGGCCTGACAGTCCCAGTTTGGCCACATTTTTATCAACAGGTTTTATTACCAGCCCCGTGGTTTTGGGTGTGAAATGGTATCCCACCAGGGTTTTAATTTGCATTTTCCTGATTGCTAAGGAGGTTGGGAACGTTTTCACGTGCTTCTTAACCCTTGAGATTTCTCCTGTGACACCGTGAGCTTACAGTTTGTGACAATTTTAAGGGTTCTCTATGTTTTATTTATTGATTTGTAGTTGTTCTTTGCATATTCTGAATATGAGTTTTTAATCAGACTTACCCATCATGGATGTCTTCTAAACTTGCTTTCCGTGAGCAAGAGTTTTTTAGCTTTCGATAAAGTCTCATTTACATATTTTTTTTTCTTTTGTGGTTAGTGCCGTATTTGTCCTATTTTAAAAACCTTTGCCTATCAAGGTTTGTTTTCCTCTGGGAAATCTAAATTTAGCTTTCAGAAATTATTCTTTGAGTTTCGTATGAGTACAGATCAAAGTTTATTTTTTCCCATATAGAAATCCTGGAGATTCAGCACCATTTATTGGAAAGACTTTCCTTTCCCTGTTGAATTACATCGATGCCTTTTTTGAAAATCGAGTAACTGTAAATGTGTGGGTCTGTTGGGATTTTCTACTCTGTCTCCTTGATCTGTTTCTCCTGTGCCACACCACATTGTCTTAATGTGGGACCAAAATCTAGTAATGCCAGTCCTTTAACAGTATTGTTCTTCAAGATTGTCTCAATATTACAAGGTATTGTTATTAAGTATAAATTTTGAAATCAGATTGTCACTGGAAAATCTGAAAATACATGGAGATAAACAACTCATTTCTAAATAACACATGGATGAAGGAAGAAATCTCAAGAGAAGTTTGAAAGTGTTTTGAACTACATGAAAATAAAAACACAACCTACCTCATTTGTGGCGGGCAGTGAAAGCAGTGCTGGGGGGGGATTGACAGTAGTGAACGCACACAACCAAGAAGCAGGAAGATTTTAAACCAGTCACCTATGTTCTCACCTCGGAAAACTGGAAAAAGAGCAAATTACGTCCAAACTAAGCAGACGAAAGTAAATTAACAAAACTAGACCAGATGTCAATGCAATTGAAAACAGGAGGACATCAGTAGAGAAAATCAGTGAAACCAAAAGCTGTTTCTTTGAAAATATCAATAAAATCATGAAATTCTAGCTGAGTTAAGGAAAAAGAGAGAGAAGACACAAATTACTAATATCAGGAATGAAAGATGGAACATCACTACAGATCCCGTGGACATTAAGAGGATAAGAGAGGAATCTTACGGGGGCGCCTGGTTGGCTCAGTCAGTTGAGCGTCTGCCTTTGGCTCAGGTTGTGATTCTGGGGTCCTGGGATCGATCCTTGTTCTGGGCTTCCTGCTCAGTGGGGAGCCTGCTTCTCCCTCTCCCTCTGCCCCTTCCACTGCTCATGCTCTCTCTCTCTCTTTCTCTTATAAATAAATAAAATCTTAAAAAAAGAAACAGGCAAGGGGTTCTCTCTCAGCCCTCCTTTTCAACATTATACTGGAAGTCCTAGCTAATTCTTTATTCTTTATTCTTTAGCTAATGCAAAAAGACAACAAGAAGAAGAAGGATAAGGAGAAGAAGAAGTCGCGGAGGAGGAAGGAGGAGAAGGAGGGGGAGGAGAAGGAGAAGAAAAGAAAACGTACAAAGATTGGTAAGAAAGAAAACGATCTTTGTGTGCAGATGACATGATTGTGTAGCAAATTCAAGGGTTGCCGATAAACTCTGGAATTAATAAGCAAAATTATAACAAAGTTACAGGATACAAGGTAGTATACAAAGGCAATCACTTATATGCCAACAATGAACAAGTTGAGTTCGAAGTAAAAAGAAAAATAATACCACTTACATTTGTACCCCCAAAAGGAAATACTTAGGTATAAACGTAACAAAATATGCATGAATTCTACATAAGAAAAACTATAAAACTCTGATAAAAGATATCAAAGAACTATAAAAATAAATGGAGAGATACTCCATGTTCATGAATCAGAAACCTCAAAGTTCTTCCCAACTTTATTTATAGATTCAATGCAATCCCCATCAAAATCCCAGCAAATTTTTGTGTAGATATTGGCAAAACTGATTCTAACATTCATACTTGGAGGCAACAGACTCAGAATAGCCAAAACAATGTTGAAGGAGAACAACGATCAAGGACTGACGCTATCCAACTTCGAGACCTCATGTAAAACTACAGTAACCAAGACTGTGTGGTCTAGCGGAAGAATAGACAGAGGTCAGTGGGACAGAATGGAGAGCCCAGAAATAGACCCACTGAAATACATATATGGCAAATAAGCATAATGAAAAGATGCCGCACATCATATGTCATTAGAAAATTGCAAATTAACACAACAATGAGATTCCACTACATACCTGTTAGAGTGGCCAGAATCCGACACTGACAACACCGGGGCGGATAAGGGTACAGAACAGCAGAAACTCGTTCATTGCTGCCGGGGGTGCAAGAGATGCCACTTTGGAAGACAGCCTGGGCGTCACTGACAAAACTAGACACACTCTGGCCATGAGACCAGCAATCGTGCTCGTCCGTATTCACCCAAATGAGCTGAAAACATGTCCGTGCGATAACCTGCACGTGCATGTTCACAGCAGCTTTGCTCACAATTGCCAAGCCCTGGGAGCAACTAAGACGTCCTTCAGTAGGCGAGTGGGTAAATGGGTTGTGGCGCAAGCAGACAACTGAGTATTGCTAAGTGCTAAGAATAGTCTGTCAAGCCATTAAAGGGCCTGGAGGAATCTTACTTATTCTTACGTGAAAGAAACCAGCCTGAAAGTCTGCATGCTGTGTGGTTCTAAGTATGTGACATTTTGGAAAAGGCAGAACTGTATGGATGGTGAAAAGTCAGTCGTTGTCAAGAGTTAGCGGGGCGGGAGTTTGAAGAAGTGGAACGTGGAAGCTTTTAGGGCAGGATCAGTGTGGTTCTATGCACATCATTATACATTTGCCAAAACTATAGAATGTACAAGACCGAGAGGGGACCCCAGTGTAAACCATGGACTTCGGGTGACCATGCTGTGCCCATGTAGGCTCACTGGTTGTAGCAAACGTACCATCTGGTGCGGAATTTGCCTAGTGGGGGAGGCTGTGTGTAGGTGCAAGGGAGAGGGCCTATGAGAACTTTCTGAACTTTCTGCTCAGTTTTGGTATGAACCTAAAATTACTATAAATTTGAAGTCTATCCCCCCCCCCAATCAGGTTTCTAAATTCTTTCAAAATAATGCTGAGATTTTGATTGAGATGACATTGTGTATAGGTTAGTTTGGGAAGAATGGGCATCTTAACAATACTGAGTCTCCCAATCCAAGAATGCGCTTTATCTCCAAAGTCCTGGGTCTACTCTAGGTTTTTTTTAAGCAAAGTTTTATATTTTTTCTATAGATCTTTGCACATCTAAATTAATTCCCAATAAGTTGATATTTTTTATGCTATTTTAAACAGTATCTAAAATTGTTTTCCAAAAGTTTGTTGTTATATAGGAACATTGGTTTTATTGCATAGATGTTTTCTCTAGAGAACCTGCTAAATTTTCATATGCAATCATATCATCTGGGCATAAAGACAATTAAGTTCTTCCTATTCAATATTTACGCCTCAGTTTCTTTTTCTTGCCTTAGTGCACTGGTTAGAACCTTCTGATTAATGTTAATAATGTTAATAATAATGTTAATAATGTTAATGTTAATTAATGAACAAAATGGGACTTTCTCCCAACTATTTTGAATGTTTCAAAATACAGTGAGGTTGATGGGGCACCTGGGTGGCTCAGTCAGTTAAGCGTCTGACTTCAGGTCAAGTCATGATCCCAGGGTCCTGGGATTGAGCCCAGCATTGGGCTCTCCACTCAGCAGGGAGGCTGCTTGTCCCTTTCCTTCCCCTGCCCTTCCCCCCACTCATGCTCTCTCTCTCTGAAATAAATAAAATCTTTTTAAAAACACAGTGTGGTCGAGCAAATAGTAAAATACACACCCATATCTAAATAACTGTTATCATGCTGCTGTATTTGTTCCCCCCACTCCCTCTTTCTCTCTTCTCCTCTTCCTCTCCTGTCTGAAGGACACACGTACATTTCCCCCTCAACCTTCCAAAAGTAAAGTATTGGCAGCATGATGCTTAGTAACTCAGTTCATCACCATGCCTCCTCCTCTCCTTTTTTTTTTTTAAGATTTTATTTATTTATTTGATACAGAGAGAGTGATCACAAGCAGGCAGAGAGGCAGGCAGAGAGAGAGGAGGAAGCAGGCTCCCCGCTAAGCTGAGAGCCCGATGTGGGGCTCGATCCCAGGACCCTGGGATCATGACCTGAGCTGAAGGCAGAGCCTTAACCCCCTGAGCCACCCAGGTGCCCCCACCATGCCTCTTCTAAGGAAAAAAGATAATCACCTACATCATCACAATACCATAGTCATACCTAGCAAAATAACAGAGTTTTCTCTTATCTAATTTTTGGAACATACATAATCTTTCCCAATTGTCCTTTATAGCTTTTTAAAAGAAAATAGTTTCATTGAGCTATAATTCATGTGCCAGCAATTCACCAATTTAGAATGTACAATTCAATGGTTTTGGGTATATTATTAATTTCTAAAATTGTGATAAAATATGCATCATAAAGTTTGCCATTTTGCCTACTTTTAAGTGTACAATTCAATGGTATTAATTAAACTCAATGCTCACAATGTTGTGCAACCATTACCACTATCTATTTCAAAACTTTTGCATCACGCAAAATAGAAACTCTGTGACTATGAAATAGTACCTCTCCGCATTCTCTACTACCTTCAGTCACTGGTAACCACTAATCTACTTTATGTCTCTATTAAGTTGCCCATTCTGGATATTTCATGTATGAAGAATTATACGCTTTGCCCTCCTGTGTCTAACTTATTTCACTTACTATAATATTTTCAAGGTTCATCCCTGTTGTAGCATGTGTCAGAATTTCATTCCATTATATGGCTGAATAATATTCTATTTCATATATTTATAACACATTTTGTTTATCTACTCACCACCCCGCCATGGGCACTTAGATTGTTTCCTCCTTTTGACTGCTATGAATAATGTTGCAGTGAACATTGTTAGAGTATCTAACAGGTATACTTTGTGTGTGTGTGTGTGTGTGTGTGTAATTCTATTAATGTGATGTGTTACGTTGATTGATTCTCTTATTTTGAAAAATATTTGCACCCTTGGAATAAATCCCACTTGGCTATGGTGTATAATTTGATGAAAGATGTGACTATAAATCTGAGAAGCTCAATGAACTCAAAGTAGGATAAAGTCAAAGAGACCTACATTGAAACACATTATAATAAAACTCAAAGACAAGGATGAAGAGTTTTTAAAGCAATGAGGTGTGACTCATCCCTTAATAAGACTAACAGCCAATTTCTTTCTTTCTTTTTTTTAAGATTTTATTTATTTATTTGACAGAGATCACGAGTAGGCAAAGAGGCAGGCAGAGAGAGGAGGAAGCAGGCTCCCTGCCAAGGAGAGAGCCTGATGCGGGGCTTGATCCCAGGACTCCGGGATCATGACCTGAGCCGAAGGCAGAGGCTTTAACCCACTGAGCCACCCAGGCGCCCCTAACAGCCAATTTCTTATCAGGAGCCATGGATGCTAGAAGACAGTAGGATGACGTATTTAAAATGTCGGGGGAGAAATCCCAAACAGCCTACCAAAGGAGGATTCTGTATCTGGAAAACTGTTCTTCAAAAATATGGGAGAAAGTAAGACATTTCCACATAGACAGAATCACAGCGCGTTTATTTCCACTACCGCTGTCCTACAGGAGATGCTACGGAGAACCCTTCAGGTTGGGACAGAAGGACACTAGACATAGCCAGAGACCACAAGAAGGAACGAGGACCTCTGGTAAGGGTAAGTACATGGGCAAATTATTGTATTCTTGGTTTGTAGCTCCACTTTTAATTTCCTATCTGACTTAATAGACAAATGCATTAAATAATTATGTCTATATATTGAACAAAGAAGGCACACTTGTGTGAACACAGATTGGCAGAATGGATAGCAAGCTGGATCTGGGTGTATGCTGTCTAGGAGACGTGATCTTGATCTAAGGATGCACAGGTTGAAAGTGAGAGGATGGAAAAGATTTTACGCACAGTGACCAGAAGAGAATGAAGCGGCTGTGCTAATATCAGACGAGATGGATTGTAAGTAAACAAATGGTTACAAGAGGGGCACCTGGGTGGCTCCGTTGGTTTAGCGTCTGGCCCTTGATTTCGGCTCAGGTCACCGTCTCAGGGCTGTGGGATGGAGCCCAGCACTGGGCTGCGTGTTCAGTGGGCAGTCTGCTTGAGATCCTCTCCCTCTCCCTCTGTCCCTCCCCCAGCTTGCACACGCACACGTGCACTCTCTCCCTCTCTCGAATAAATAAATCTTCAAAAACAATTGTTACATGAGATGAAGGACATTCTGTAATGATAATAACATCATGTGACTGTGATCAAGGGCGAGCTCACAAGAAGATACAGATACATACACCAGGGGCGGCCGGCTCAGTCGAAGAGAATGCGAGTTCAAGCCCCACGTGGGGTGGAGACACTCCTTAATTAAGTAAAGCTTAAAAAAATTACATATTTTAAAAATAATTACACACCAAACTTCAGTGCTTCTAGATAAAGGAAGCAAGCACCGACAGCTCACAGGGGAAGTAGGCAGTTGTACAACAACATGGGGACCTCGATGCCCTGCCTCCAGCGAGGGCAGAATGCTGAGACAGAAGGCCACCGAGGACTCGGAGGGCCTGCACCGCCCACGGAGCCAGCTGGACCGGACAGCCCCAGCAGCACACACGTTTGTCTCCAGCGCTCACGCCAGCCTCCCCAGCGCTAGGTCCCGGGACTCTGCCTGCCCTGGGTGGGCCAGCAGTGCACTGAAGAGCCGCGCTTGGAGTCTGTAAATCTCCAGGGCCCGAGGTTCTTACCAACCCAAAAGCAAGTTGTAAACTGAGAAATTTTAAGGCGGAAGTAGCATGATCATCCATTTCTAACATATCACTCTGGCTGCTGACCAGATAAGAGATCCGAGTGGGACAAGATGGGAGGAAGGAGCAAGAGTTATTTCGAGGTCCTCAGTGAAGAGGACAGTCATGGGGCCAGGGAATGGCCGAGGCGATGGGGAAAAGGAGAAGAATTCAAGATATGTCAAATTGGTGACTGGTTTTAGTTACTGAGAGCACATGAGGTATTTGACTTCTATCTAGGTTTCTAGTATGAACAACTGGGAGGACATAGTTGTTTCCTGCACGGGGGATGCTGGACGGAGGAGCGGGTTTGGGGGCAGAGTCATGAGTTCACGATTGTTGTCTCAAGTGACATTGTAAAGAGTAGTCATAGCACCCAGTTTCCCTACTAAGAAGTTGGGCTGCTCCAACCTCCCGCCAGTGGCTTATGAGGGTGTCCGTGAAGGCAAGAATTTATTTTAAATTCTTTAAAGGTTATATTTATTTATTTGAGACAGAGCAAAAGAGGCGAGCATAAGCAGGGGGAGCAGCAGACAGAGGCAGAGGGAGAAGCAGACTCCCCGCTGAGCAGGGAGCCCGATGTGGGGCTCGATCCCAGGACCTGGAGATCGTGACCTGAGCCGAAGGCAGGCGCTTCACCAACTGAGCCCTCCAGACACCCTGAAGCTAAGAACTTAAATGGTTTTCCCCAAAGGAATCTGTGGTCAAGCTATAGGACGGCAAACCTAGATTGGAGAATGATCAGGTACGTGTGGTACGGGAGGATTTCGGGAGCAGCAGCGAAGAGTGTGCGCTCACTGGCCTCGTGACGGCTCGCTTCCTGCTGCCCGGGCTGGAGTGCCACTGCCAGAGACGCTTCCCCCAAACTGTCCTGTGTCCAGTCCTCCTGCCCCAGCTGCCCGCACCTGCCTCTCCCTTGCCCTGGCCCCACACCCTGGATGTGGGCTCTCAGGTGTGACCCTGCTCTTCCCTACTCCTGTGGACCCTCAGCAGCTTCTAGAAGAGCTGTCTGCTGCAAACACTTGCATTTGGGAAGCCGTGGTCAGAAGTAACTCCTTACGTGGGGGAAATCGCTCTCGTTAACGACTGGCAGGGGCGGAAGCTAGGGCACTGGAGGAAGCCCACCCACCCCAGGCTTCTGTACACGATTCTGACTCTAGAACAGCAATTCCGGTTTAACCGTCTGGTCCCCGAGGCAGCTGGCATGGTGGGGCTGCTGCCCGCCTTCCCTGGCCCCTGCATGCTGCTTCTGAGCCCAGATTGTCTGCACATCTGCCTGTCTTGGGTCGCGATCCTCTCTCTTAGTCCTCGGTGCCGTGTCGGCCTCAGCGTTTGGGAGGAATGCAGAAAAGGTACAGCTTGCGAGACTGGGGTTTGTCTTCTAACCAGAGAACTCTGTTTCTCAGCCGAACCGGGGCATCAGAGCGGCTGAGATTACTTATCAAAGGCCATTTGACTTCTCTCCGTGTCAGCTTCATTGTAGCAGGTGGGCTGTGAGGTCCCTCTTGGAACCTAGAAGATCAGCAGACAGCAGAGAAGGGAGCAGAGGCATTCAGTTGTACGTAAAGCCAAGCTTCCCAGAACCCAGGGTGTAGGGCCCAGTGCTGCGTTCCCTCCCTGTGACGGTAACCGGATCCTACGGGGGAAGGACACACTGTAAGGACAACATGGGTATTTCCACGTCACATTGTAGGATTTCGTAGGAAATAGTTTTGTTGCCGTCTTAGCCAGGGCGGCGTGGTCCCCCAGGAGAAGGCTTTCAGAAGGGCTGTGGGGTGAAATGGCAAAGACCGAGGGGGAGTTCTTGCACCGCAGAGGCCAGTGGGCAGCGCGGGCAAAGGGTAAGTAAAGAAAAGCGTCTGAACAGTAAACACAGTAAACAGGCTGGTGAGATCAGCTTCGGTGCACCGGGTGCCGCAGTCTAGAATTTGTCCGCTCTGAGAAGTGCTTTCCAAAGGGCTGTGGCTTCAGCCTGCAAACGATCGTGCACCACGCAGGTCTGGTAAGAGGCAAGTGCTGGGAGCCCAACACACAAGAGGGTCCAGGGCAGGCCCTCTTCCCAGGAAACCGGACCAGAAATTTTCCAAAATGAATCATGACGTAAGGAAGAGTAAGAACCTCTCCATGGGTCTAGGAGGCAGGGTGAGGGCTGCAGCATTCCTCTGCCAGTGGGGCTTAGGAGAGCTGACCTCTCTGGAGAGGGCCGGGGTTCATCCTGAGGCCGAGTAAGCCCATGGACTTACTGATATTTTGTGAACCCACAAATAAACAGAACGAAGTTTTCTAAAAATGCCTGTGAATTTTAGCAAAGAAAATGTACCTTTTACACATTAGGAACATTCTCCTGTAATCACTTCGAGCCTCTGCCCCCATCTCTCTTTTCCCACGTCTTGATGTCACCATATTGTGACCCAAGAAGGTGGAAAACGGTGCCTGGAGACAGGACCAGTGTCTTCAAGGAGGGAACCAAGGGCAAATCGGGTACTTAACTAACACTTACGAATTCCAGTTTTCAAGGGATTAAAACACATTCTCTCTTTAAAGGACAGTTTAACGGGTTGGGGATAAGGATTTGTATCACCCTGTGAGACTCAACAGGGTGGGGCCACAAGGAAAGAGGGAGCTTTTGGGAGATGCGGACCTTTCCCGGGAAGGATCTAATCACTTTGTTCCAATAAACAGAAGAGTACGGTGGGTGACCACGCAGGGCTGAACGCCAGCGACTGAGATGGGGACGGGCCGACACCCTGAACCCATGCTGTGCGTGCGGAGTGGGCACTGGAGGCTCAGCCGGGCGAGGGGCGCGCAGGCTCGCTGCCCATCGGGGCCGCATTTCTAATGTCCAGTCTAGCGGCTTCAAGGCAGGGCAGCGGCCAAAGGGATTTGATCTTCAAAAAGTTTAGAAATTCTGCTACCTTTTAACACAGAAATAAGGTTTCTGTGGTGTGTTTGATTATAGAGAGTCAAAAAATAAAAACCCCAGCCAACTCTGCCCTTTTCCCAGGTGAGCCAGAGCTCCTGGAGCTGCCGCCCGCGGCCGTAGCCCTCACGCCTGCCGCGGATTTCACCTCAGTGGGGTCTGTGCGACGTTGCTTAAAACCTTTGGGTAGTTTCCCGGTGCGAATGTTGTTGAATTACTGGAACCATTTTATTTTATTTTTTAGATTAGTTTTATTTGATTTATTTATTTGACAGGGAGGTCACAAGTAGGTAGAGGGAGAAGCAGGCTCCACACTGAGCAAGAAGCCCGATGTGGGACCCGATCCCAGGACCCCAGGACTGTGGCCTGAGCCCCTCAGGCTCCCCGCAGTTCCTGGAATGCTGAGGTCATGGGGAGGGTTGGGGCTCTGTGATCTGCTTCTTCCGGAGAGGCTTGCCACCCTGGGTGCTTGGGTCCACGGGCTGGGAGTCGGTTTTCCGCTGCTGCTTGGGGGCGAGGATTCAAACACGGTACGGAGTAAAGGGATGGCGTGCGAGGAGAATGGAGCTAGGACAGGTGACCCCTAGAGGGACAACATGAAGGGTGCAGGTTCTGACTCCCCAGGGACCAGCTAAGGGGCCGAGAACTTCACCAGCAGAGAAATAAGACCATTGTGCAGGCAGGAGTGTGCAGGATTTTGCTTCTCCCTCATTACCCTCACCGTCCACCTTTCTTTGAGGCCCATCCTGTGCTAATCTGCCCAAAGAAGGTGCATGTTTCTGCTGTGTCTTCACGAAACCAGCGCGGAGTCCGGTGTTCGCAGAAGCGGCCGGTTGGCAGAGAAGCAGGAGTGGACGTGAGCCGTGCTGGGGTGTAAGAGAACAGCCGCCCTCACAGCGGAGAGGCCTTCGCTTGCTGGTCATGGCACAAGCCTCGCAGCCCTGAACTCTGGACTCAGCCCGCCCTCTGCTGGGATCTAGCCTGCGGGTGGGCTCAGGGTCCACCAGACCCACCCGATGCCGGGAGCCAACTGGCTGCCCGATTTCCCTCCTGAGCACCCACGGGCAGGCAGGAGTCAGGCGTAGGCTGGGTGTCGACACAGAGCCCGCTGGCCCCGCAGGTGGACGGGGCCTGCTGCGCTGTGTGCACGCGCACCCCATCTTCTCCGCGCACCTGCTCTTGCGCACGCGCAAACACGCTCACTGCACAAACCCAGCCTGTCTCTTCCACAAGTGCGCGTGCACACGTGTGCACACCTGCCTTTCTTCCTCCATGTGTGTACAGCCACACATGCGTGCAGCTGGCCTCCACCCAAGTGTGCACACGCCTCTGCCCTCTCCTCCAAGGACTCGCACGCCTGCACGCGCATCCCTCCAACCCCCTCTCCGCGTAAACGCCCGTGTGCACAAGATCTACCCTCCTTCCGCCTGCATGAGCACACACCTGGCCCCTGGCCCTTGCGTACACGCGCGCCCATGCGCGTGCCCCCACCCCCACCCCCACCGCTGCACACCTCTGGACCCTCTCGGAGGGGGCACGCACACCGTCACGGACACACCGCCTGCCCTTGTCCAAGTGCGCGCGCGCACACCGGCACGTTGCACACCTGGGGCCCCTCTCCAAGTGCGCGCGCACCCCCGCCTCCCAGCTCCAGACTTTCCGCCTCCGTCCCCGCCCGGCGCGCACGCGCACCCGCACCCGCGCGCGCGCAGCCCATCCCCCTCGAGGCGCGCGGGCCGCACCGGCGGGAGGAGGGGGAGGAGGAGGGAGGCGAAGGCGCGAAAAGGCGCGCAGGCGCGCTGCGGGAGCCGGCCCGCCGCCCACGTCACGTCGCCGCGCCGCGCACGTCACGCCGCCCGACGCCCGCTCGCAGGGTGAGCCCCGCGCGCCGGCGCCTCGCAGGGCAGGGACCCCGGGGCCGAGCGCGCCGCCGGGACCCCGCCCGTGCCCGCGCGCCGGAGCCAGCCAGGTGCGGCGGGCCGGGGTCCCGCGGGGGGCGCGGACGCGCGGGCGCCCGCCCCGGTCCCGCCGCGTGTGCGCGCCGGCTCCGCGGCTCCCGCGCCCCAGGCCCCGGGCCCCCCAGTCCGCGCCGCCGTCGGGGGCGCCCCGGGTGGCCGGGCGCGGCGGGGTCGCGGGCGGGCCGGGGGCCCGGGGCGCGCGGCGGGGAGGGGCCTGCGGGCGGCGCGCGGGCGGGGGCGGGACCGGGGCGCCGGGGTCGGGCCGAGCGCCGGGTGCAGGGGCCCCGCGGGCGCGGCGCGGGGTGGGGGCGGCGCTGGCCTGACTGCCGGTTCCGGCGCGGGAGGCGCGCGCGCGCGGCGTTGGGGTGACAGGCCCGCGGGGCCGGAAGCCCACCTGTCACGGCGGCCGGGGGCGGCGGGCTCTTTGTGTGGGCCGGTGGGCTGTCCCCGCTGGCGGGGGGCGCGGGCGGGCGGGCCGGGGCCCCGGGGGGTGCCTGGGCCATCGGGGTTTTCGTTCTTACTCGTCTCGTGTTTCCGTCTTTCTTACCAGAAAAACCCGTTCTCTTCTGCGGAGGGCGAGCCCGGAGAGCGTCGACGTCGCGGACCTGGTAACATGGCCAAAGATGTAAGTGCGGGGTCGGCGCGCCGGCCGCTGGGGCCCTGCGCCCGGGTGCGCCCGCGGGGACGGCGGGGGCCCCTCAGCCCGCGTGTTTGCGGTCGGCCGTGCGCGCAGGGACACGCGCACCTGCTGGCGCGGAGGCCAAGCGGGCAGGTGGGCGCTACGCACTCGCCTTGGGCACGTTTTCCTTTTCCGTTTTTTGTCTCTGCCCCGGAAAAACGGAGTTTGGTGACTAGTGAAATGCGGAAAGTCCTGCTTTGGCTCTTTCCGTGTTTGTCAGTTTTAAGTTCGTTCCCAGAAGCTTCCAGGTCCCAGAGCGGCCTGTGGCTGCGCCCCGCGGTTCCGGCTGCGCCGCGGGCCCCTGGGCATCGCCGCGGAGCTGGACGCGCGTCCGCCTGCGCCCCGGGTGCCCCTGCCCGTGCCGCCCTGCAGCGGCCGCGAGCCGGACCACCGCTCTGCAGAAGGCCGCGCTCAGGGCCCCGCGGTGCCCCCAGGCCTGCAGCGGCCCTGCGGTCCGGCGCGGCGGGCGAGAGCGCGCGCTGGCACCCCGCCTGCCGCCTGCCGGGGTGTCAGTTCAGGTCAGAGTCTGTGCCCCATGGGAGCATCTGCAGATGGCCGGCCCCGGCCCCGGTGTGTGCCCCCGGGGACGCCCTATCCCGGGTGTGTGCTCAGTGAAGGAGGAGTCTGGGTGCGCGCCGCTCGCAGACTTGGTTAACTGTGATCGGGAGGCCCTCTGGGAGCCCAGGGGACTTCTACGTCCCGCAGTGCACGTCCCCAGGAGCAGCCTCTGCAGACTGCAGGGCAGCCTCCCGCGGCCCTCTGGCTGGTGTCCCTGGAGCTGCTAGGGCGCGACACACTGGAGGGCACGGTGGGGTGGCTGAGGCGGAGAAGCAGAGGGGAAGGGCCTCCCTGTCCTAAAAGCCGGGGACATCAGGTGTGGCTGGAACGGGGTCTCCCCGGGCCTGGTGGATGGGGCTGGAATGGGGGGTGCGGTCCAAGGAAAGGCCGGGGCTTTCTCTCTAGCTGTGGCTCGTTTTTGTCAAGCCAGGGGCGTGACGTCTGAATTTGGGACGGTGACTCTGGCGGCCGCTGTTGGAGGGGAAGCAGCCATAGGGTCTCTGGAAGTCTGGAGGGGCTGGAGTTAGGTTCCGGGGGTCACAGTGGAGGAGGACAAATTTAGGGACAGGGACAGGTCAGCCAGGCGGGTTTTGGTGAGGAGAATCCGGGAAAATGGCGTGGTGGCTCCCTCCCTGCAGTAGAGGCTCAGGGACACCAGCGGTTTTGTGGGCGCTGGATGGCTTGAGCCTGTTCACTGAGGGTGAAGGGGTGGTGGGCATGGGCAGGCTTGAAGGGCAGGAGCCGCCCTGTGAGGGAGAGGGGCAGCCAGCTGCAGAGGGCCTAGGGAGGGGTGGCAGGCCCGGGGCAGCGATGGCCGTCCCGACCTGAGTGGGGGGCTGTGGGCCCTGCCGCGGCCCTGGGCAGGCATCTGGGCGCACAGACCGCTGCTGTAGGCGAACCCCGAGCTGTGTCCCGGTGGAGGGGCCTGATGTCATCTGGGAAGACGGGAAGACGCGTTTTTCACTCCTCCCGCTGTGGTGGGTCTCGGTCTAGGATTGACACGAGCCAGGCCCACGGCTCCTCTGTGCCTCGTGTTGGCCTCATTTGTCAGCATGTGGGGACGAGAGGGAAATGCCCGGGTGGAGGCCAGCCTGCTCGTTTTGTTCGCGCGCCCATCCCGTCCGTCTTTGCTGTTTGACGAGGGCCTGTGCCCGGCGGAGAGAGCGAGGTGTGCCGTTCGGCTGCTCTCACGAAGCTTGTGGGGGCCGGGGGGCCTGGAGCGGTGGGGGTAGAGGGGTGCTGGGGGCACGGGGGAGGCCCCGGGTGGAGGTGTTGGGGCAGGAGGGGGCCTGGCGGCATGGGGCTGGAGGGGGCGGGGTAATGGGGAGGCTGGGGTGTGGAAG
>PISX010002939.1:0-23111 GCA_004024625.1 Mellivora capensis | reverse complement strand
GGGCAGGACCCCGCCTGGCCCCCTGCTTCCCTGACTTGACTATGGCCTGACACACAGAGGGCCATGCGGCCTGGGCAGTGCGTCGGCGTGGAGGCCCGCCGCCGCTGTCTGCAGGAAGCTGCCGGGCCCAAGCAGGGATTGTGTTGGTATAAGTGGGCAACGAAAAATCCAGACGGTAAACATCCAAATTCTGTATTCGTAGCTGGTGTGGAGAGGAGGGAGCTCCGCTGGCGCAGAGCAGCGTGGGAGTGTGAGACCCCAGTGCAGTCACTCCCAGAGGTGGCCGTGAGCAGCGGTTTGGGGCTCATTTCCAGAATGTAAGAGGAGAGGGATCCGGGCAGGAGTTCCTTGGCTGTAGAGATGGCCACACAGGGACGGCGTTCCCTCCTGCGGTCCGGGACAGCCGTGGAGGCCGACCCCTGGGGCTCAGTGCAGCCAGCAGGGCACTGCCTCGGGGCCTCCCAGCAGCGCCCACGTGGGACCCCCCGGCTCAGCCCTCCTCAGATGAACGCTGTGGGCAGTGTTTCTGCAGTTCCCATGGAGAGCGTCTCAGCTGGGCACACGGCGGTGACGTTTCAGTTGCCACCCTCGGACTGCGTGGGTCTCTGCTCCCCCAGCCATGGACCTGTCCCTCCGCCAGGGGGTCCCATCACCCCGAGAGGTGAAGAATGTAGGTTATGTACTGATCGATGAAGCTAGGTATCTCGTTTTGTGCCAGCCAAGGCTCCCCTGGACACATCACCATTGGGAAGGCTCGCCCGGCTGAGAAGACAGTCACGTTTTCAGTACTGAGAAGGGCTCCAGGGGTAAATGTTGCCTTTAGAGAAAATACAGAAATTGCAGTTGCTTAAACATGCTCATGTGTGAGAAATTGCCTTTGGGAGAAGTAGGAAGGGGAAGGCCACTGACACGATAGTGTGCCTGGATGCGTGCCGTGTGTGTGCCGTGTGCTGTGTGGGCGGTGCGACCCCTCCAGAGGGGGCCGCAGATCTTCTCAAGGTCACGGGCAGAGCCCAGACTCCTTGTGAGCCGCTAGGACGTCCGTGTTCTAGTCCTCGTCCGGTACTGCGGAGGTCTGTAAAGAACAGGGAGGCAGCCTGTTGTCTGTGAGATTACGGAGATGCTGCTGCGAGGGGATGTTGGGCGGCCGCAGCAGCGCTTCCTGGGGTTGGCCCTGCCCCTGCAGGCTGCCGGTGTGCGAGCCCGAGGGCCCCCTGCCTGCGGGGAGCCCGGCCGGGCCGAGGGCAGTGCGGTGGCAGCTGCTGGAGGAGGGCGTCTGTAGGTCCCTCTGTGGACGCGTGGCCTCTGTTTCGAAAGCTGATCTGTGACTCCACTTTGTTTCCTGTGAGTTTATGGAAAATTCTCTGAATGGTGTCGAGAGCCGGAGGCGGAGGAAGAACGCGTCCCACCTAAGCCTCGGAGGGATGGCGGCATGAGGCCTGCTTTGATACCACTAGGAGACTGATGAGCTAAGCTAAAAACCCACGTACTGAGTATCGTTTTTCAGACCCAGACCCCGAGGCTGAACCGGGCTGAAGCAGTAACGTGCGGTTTCCTTGGGTCTCGGCTGGAGTGAGCTGCGGCATCCGACGCCAACTCGCGCGGCAGTGGCGTCATGTCGGACGTGGACAGGCCGTCCGTGCGCGCACGCAGGTTACCAAGCGAGGGGGCTGTGGTGGCGGGCTCGCTCTTGCCCGGGCTTCTCATGGTTCAGAATTGGGGTGCACTGGGGAAACTCTGCGATGGGGTCCCAGGCAGGAAGCTCAGCTCGACCGAGAGGTCAGCGTGGAACATCTCGCGTGGAGCAGTGTTGGACGAATGAATTCCTGGGAAAAGGGCCCTCAGAGAGTCAGCTCTGTGCTCTCGGTGTGTCTCCGACGGTTGGGGAATGGGCCTGCGGTGTTTGTGCCCGGCCTGGCTGGCGGTGCGACTTCTGGAGACACCTTCGTCACCGACCACAGAGCCACCTTTCTGAAAAGCTCTTCTCTTTAAGTGTTTAAAACGCCCCACCACTGTTCGGTAGAACAGCCAGGAAGCTCTCATTCGGAATCCATACCTGGCTTCTTCTGCACTCAGCTTCGCGGCGTCTGCGAGGAGGGACTGGGTGCCTGGGGAAGCGCAGGCGGGAGAGCAGGTGCTTGCTGGGGGCTGGTCGTCTGCGCCATGGGGCGTCGGCGCGGGCTGAGTTCGAGGTGGGACCCCCCCAGGCACCTTCTGGCTCCGTGTCGTGTGACACGCCGGGGAGCTGCCCGCGCTGCCCGCCCGGACGCGTGCCGCTGGCTCGGCAGCTGCGCGGTTCTTCGGGACGGTGGGGCAGTGGGAGTGGTCGGCTGTTGAGAAGACGACGTCAAGTGGGAAATCAAAATGGATGCAGACCTAAACACGTCATTTTAAATTCAAGCAGGTAGGTATTTGCTCCCCCGTCCTTGCTGGAGCGTGGAAGCCCTTTCTCTGCCCACTTGGAGTTTCTCGCCGGGGCCGTACGTCATACCCGGTGCCGGTGTCTGTCGCTTGAAGACACCACGTGCTTCTAGACTGTGTGCTGTGCCCCCAGGCTCCTGGGACAGACGGACCGGCTCACAGAGGTGTTTAGGGTGCACACAGCTGAGCACCCCCAGTCTGTACCGAGGCACCGGGAGTGCAGCCGTGCAGGCCGCCCGGGAGTCCTCGGGAAGGGCCGCGTGCCCGTCGGTTTGGCAGATGCCTCCACCGTGTGGATGTGCCCGAGGCCCCCCGTGCCCGTGCTTTCTGGCCAGCTCTCAACCTCGCGCCGACCGTGATGACATCCGGGGCGAGATCCTGGACGTGCGCCTGCGCGCAACACGTGCCGCCTCTGAGACGCCGCCCGGTGCCTTCTCAGGATGACTGTGCCTCGTGCTTACTTTGGCCAGGTGGTGGCAGAGAGCGCATTGGAGCGCGTTTGGTTTGAGACTCAGTTTAAAAGCCCAGAAAACTGCTCCCTTTGGTAGGTAAAATTTTAAATTATTTTTAGTTGGCATCTCTCGACAGAGAAGTTGCGTATTTTCTGCTGCGTGTTTTTCTGCGTGTTCTGCGCTCGTGTTCCCAGTGTCTGTGTCCTGTCGGGTTGCGTTCACTCGTTATGAATTGAGGCTGTTAAACCTTTGTTCGTCGTCGCACAGCGGAATGTGACCATTAGGTCTGCCTTCGCCATTGGCAGGAGTGTAGCTCGAAGAGGATTTCGTCGTGAGCCTATGGGAAATGTACCTGGGGTTCAGAGCCTGAATTTTAATGGTCAGTACAGGTAGCTTAGGTGGTTTAAGCGTCTGTGCCGTGTTTGGTGGGTCTGTTTACGGGCTCATCCTCCTTCAGAGCGGCCCCTGCTCCCGTAACTTCTGAGTATGACAGTGCGGCGTGAGGGTGGCCCGTCGGGTCCGCTCAGCCTTGTGCAGCGTCTTCCTGTTCGGTGGGGCTCACGACTGGGCTTCTGCCTCGAACAGGTCTTGTGTTCCTCCTGTTTTATTTGCTTTTCCGAAAAGTGAGGATTTGAGTGACCATATCTTACTCCTCCTGTATTGACAGAACCCAAGTCCTAGTTCAGAGGGAGGGAGGGTGAGGAAGGAGCTGCTTACGTAGGAGTCTGTCCCGGGGCCGAGTGGGGGGTCCGGTGTGAAGTCCCGCGTGGCTGCTGTGCCGCACGCCTCACAGCCCAGACCATGCGGAAGGCGTTCGTTCCGGGGGTCGTCAGCTCTCCTGCACTTCCGAACCCCTTTCTTTCTTTTTTTTCTTTCTTTCTCTCTCACTCTCTTGCTTCCTTTCTTTCTTCCTTTCTTTTTAAAGATGTTACTTACTTATTTGACAGAGATCACAAGTAGGCAGAGGCAGAGAGAGAGGAGGAAGCAGGTTCCCCGCTGAGCAGAGAGCCCGATGCAGGGCTCGATCCCAGGACCCTGGGACCATGACCCGAGCCGAAGGCAGAGGCTGAACTAAGGCCGCTAGGCGCCCAACCCCTTTCTTTTTGAGAATTGAGTGATGAGATACAACATAGAAGATGGATGTTTGCCTTAGTGTTGCGTAGGTAAGTAGGCTCGCAGTAGGCTGGCTGTGGGTTCTGAGGTGTCCCGTCCTTGTTTTAGGGTGCCCTGATGTGCCCTCCCCCAGCACAAGCACCAGCTGAGGCAGGAGGAAAGCCACAAAATTAAACAATCTGATGGGGTTTTGCAACTGCAGGGAGCTGTGAAACCGGGCCTGTAGACGCAGGTGCTGGAGTGCTTCCCAGCCGGAAGTGGGGGCTCCCGGGGGCACCTTCCTCCCCTGCACGCACCTCTTCCTTCCCTGACAGATGGGACAGTTGCCCCGTACAGAGCTGCGTGGCCACGTGTCACTTTGGGGGCAGGAGGGGTGAGGAGGTGGTTAGTGTGCAGGTCAGTGTGTCTGACCTCGCACGTCCTGGGTGGTTGCAGTGACGTTGTGGCTAGAAACTGCGCTCGTCCTGTGCCGTGGAGCGCTCCTTCCCGTGGGAGGGAAAGGGCCCGCCTGGGCCCCGGGGAGCTCCCTGGAGGTTGTAAAGGACTGGTCCTCGCTCTCGCTCCGGGCCTCGGAGACTTGCATTTTGTTGAAAGGGATGTTGGGGGTTTTTCTGACAGGGAGAAGGTGCCCCGCAGTGACTTTCCCAGGAGAGAGGTCAGAGTAGCGTGTTCTTAAGTTCGCTGGTAACGTGCAGAAATGTCTCCACCTCTGGCTCTTACTCCCAGGGAAGCCTATGGGCCTGGACCCCACCGCCCTGCCCTCGAAGCCACGGGCCTGTGGGCGTGTCCTGGAAATGAAGCCTGCGTCGGGACAGGGACAGACGCAGGGATTCCGAGCGGACCCTCCCTGCGGGCTCTGAGTCCAGCCGTCCCTCTTGCTGAGTCTTCTCTAGGCTTGGTGACTTGTCGGTGGGGTGAGGGTGACAAGTGGCCTCTCCCGTCCTCTCGGGGCAGCGAAGATCAAAGGGCCAGGCCTGGCCTGGCAGCACTGGATGGGTTCTGAGACGAACGTGGCTTTGAAGGGCTTGGGAGCTCATCGCAGGCGCGGGCCTCGTCGACATGCTTCGTGGCTGTGAGCGGTTGGTCTAACCAGAGCTCTGGGGGAGGACCCCAGTGCGAGTGAGCGGCTCGGTCCTCGTTAGGGCCCGAGCTTGGGAACCGGGCTGGGTTGCAGGGGGCGTCAGGCCCTTGGAGACGGGATGTAGGGGGCATGCTGCTTTGCCGTCGGGATCCTAGGGTGCCCAGGGTCCCCAGGCGCATTGTAGCCCTGTTCCTTACCTCAGCCGCGTCTCTCTGCCCCGACTACAGTTTGGCCAAATCGTGTGGGAGGTGAGCAGCGGGAACCCTTCCTGGGTGGATGGAGCCTCTGACCCCTGGGGCGCCCCCTTTAGGGGTTGAGGCTGGGGCGCCCGTGTCAGGAGGGTAGCTGTGGGGCAGGGGAGGACCGTGGACGTGGTGAAGCTTTAGAAGCTCAGTGTGGCCATCTGGTGGGTTCAGCCTTTGTTATAAAGAAGGCGGACTCCAGCTCTTCTGGGGAATGACTTACGGGTCACATCCCAGCTGCTGCTGCGTGTCCCCCCTAGGAGTCGCCGTCGTCCCCGTGAGCAGTCACCCTCCACCTCTCCCCGGGTGCGCTGCCTCCGGGCTGATCGGCCGTGGAGACACCGGAAAGCCTGGTGTAGGCAAATATTTTCACGTTGTTGTGGACCCGTGCTATATTTTCTTCCAGGCAGGTTTGCGTTTCTGCGTGCTCTAGAATGAATTGGACATTTTTTTTTAAAGGTTTTATTTATTTATTTGACAGACAGATCACAAGTAGGCAGAGAGGCAGGCAGAGAGAGAGAGGGAAGCAGGGGCCCGATGCGGGGCTCCATCCCAGGACCCTGAGATCATGACCTGAGCCGAAGGCAGAGGCTTTACCCACTGAGCCACCCAGGTGCCCCATGAATTGGACATTTTTCTGGCAAAAAGGCAAGGGGTGAAGTGCAGAGTGCAGTCAGGTGGGGGACAGACGGAGCTGTGGTTCCGGCTGTGTCTGCCTGGAAAGGGCTGCAGCTCTGCGGAGCGAGAGGCACGCCCAAGGAGACGCACAGACCTCGTGTTCTGGCGGCAGTTGGAGGCCGTGCTGCCTGTGCTGCCCGCAGCTGGGGATAGCGGTGTCCCGAGTCTGCACTGGGGTGACGGTTGGGCCCAGCTTGGTGGGTGGAGTGGGGCAGAGGTCAGACGGAGACGCTCGTTTACACCGAGTCTCTGGTGGCGCTCCCAGGAGCCCAGGGGTGCGGGCGTTTCTGCGTCGGGAGACACCGCGCATCATGGACTGCCGGGAAGGAGGGTGCTGGAGAGCTTGGCCTAGGCTGTGTGTGGCTGGTTTTGCTGGCCAGGTGGGCGCGGACAGCAGGAGCCGCCGTGCCTTGTCTGGCGGCTGCTGGCGGCGCGGGCCCTGGCGGAGAGCCCAGGTTCTCACCTGGGTTCCAGAACCGCTGGTGGCAGTGCTCGCCCCCACTCCGCGCCATACCATACCCACTGCTCCCCTGCCCCCCAGCTTGCTGCGGTTTGCAGATTTACTCCTGTTCCCAGGCTGCTCCTTACGGATGGACTTGAGACTCTCTCCTGAGGACGGGGTTTTCGCACGGCTGCTCTCGGGAGTGTGCTCTTGGTGCGAGCCTGTGCGTGTCTCCAGACCGGCCCCTCGGCTCCCCAGCCACCACTGCCCTGCCTGTGGCTCAGGGCCGCTCTCCGTGACCTCCCGTCTTGCTCTGTCTGGTCCGCGGATGTGGGCCTCTGCTCTGTCGACTCTTGCCGCCGTCTTGGTTTCTTTTCTGTGGTCGCCCCTCCAGTCCCGACCTCCAACCTGTGACCTCTAGCCTGCAGCCTGACCGGTCCCACACCACTAATTGCGTCATCCTTGGGACCCCGTATCCTTTGTTTATGCAGCCTCATGCTTTACCCGGTTACGAAGCAGCCCTCCAGGGGGAGCTCAGGAGCGAACAGTGACTGGCAGTCCCAGTCCAGGGTGACCCTCCTGTTGATGTGCAGGAGGCGGCCTGGGCTGATGCCCCAGTGTGTGTGTCTGAACATGCGCGTCCCTCCAGCGGCTTTCCGCAAGCGGGCTCCTCGTTCTGTTCCTTGCTGTTGGACGCCGCGACTTCTCCCGGGTTCACGGGTGTCTGTAGACGTCAATAACCGAAAATCCACTCTCGGGGACGTTTGAGACGCGTGCAGGTGCGGAGAGAACGCGGTGCTGACCCCTGCACCCGCCGGCGTCCCAGGCAGCGCTGCTCACGATGGCTGGTCTGCGCTTCGCCCGCAGGGGATCGTGAAGCTGTTTGCAAACGCCGTGTCCTCCCATGCAGCGTTCTCGTGCGCGTCTCCCAGAGTAGCAGACGATGGTTTGTTATTATTGTTGGACAGCGGGGGTCCTGTTGGGATGTGTCCTCACGCATTTGGTCCTGCTGATGGGCCTCTAGGCCCTTTGCGGAGCTTCCTTGGGGCGGTGCCTGCCTCCGCCGGCTGGGGTGGGGGCAGGGGCAGTGGCTGGTGGTAGGCAGTTCGGGCCGGGCTCCATGTGAGCCCGCTGCTGGGCACAGCGCTCCCACTCGTTTCCACTGGACTCTTTGTCCACTCGGGGCCTGTTCTTTATGTCATGGGCCTTAGCTTTGCACTCGACTTTTTTTGCATAATGTACCACATCCGATTGCTTTGGGAAGTCCCTGTGGTGCCCTTTCTGTGCAAGGACGGAGCCTGCTCAGGCAGGTAAGGCAGGGAAGTGCCGGTGCACAGAGTTGAGGCCACGGGCCCCGGCGCGTCCACATCCTCCATCGTTCTTGGCGCGGCTCGCCCCGCTGCTGGGGTTGTTGTTACTAAGGTGTCGTTACCCCTCGGCTGGCTCCCCTTCCGGGACCCCGGGTGGCCAGATGGTGCCTGTAGGCAGGACCACGTCTGAGCTCCCTCACCTGGTCCAGGGCGGGATCCGTTCACTTCTGGGCTATTGGTTGGAGACTGCCCTCGGTTCCTGGCTTGTATGCCGTCTGTGGGGTGGCCGATGTCCCTGGGGGGAGGGAGCAGCCGGGAGGGGGTAGGGGGGCGGATGGAGCAAAGTCCACACACACGCATGCACACGCACACACGCACGCACGCATGGGGCGAGAGATTTGCCAGCAGAACTCGGCTCCTGAAACCGAACCTGGCCTTTGCAGATCTCGTTACTAGGTGTGGCCCCACTCAAGGGGGGGATTGGGCAGGGCCACGAAGCTCCGGAGACTGGAGGCTCTGTCCACACTGGACTCAAGAAGGATGCCCACGGGCTGTTTGCGGGACCTGGCCTGTCCTCGAGGCTGGTCGTGCTAGAAGCTCTGGTCCTGTTTGCTCTGCAGCGGAGGGTGGGTCTATGTGGGACCCCGGGGAGAGTGGGGGCTGCCCCCCGGCGGGTCCTTCGCTGTACCTCAGCTCCACCCCCTTCGCGGGTCAGTCCTGGGGCTGGTGGTGTTGAGGATCGTCCTGCATTCTGCAGTGTGGTTTGTGGTGTGGACGTTTCCGCTCAGTGACGGCGCCGTGCACCCCTCGGGGAGGTTGGGGGGGCTCTGCGGGAGCACAGCATGCTTCCGTCGTGGATCGATCCTGGGTGCTCGGTGTCTCTCTTGCTCTGTGAGAGGCCAGCCCTGCCGTCCCTTACACCAGGTCGCTGCTGGTACGAGGAGTGCCGTGGGCACGTTTTCTCGTTCTCCCTGTCATCCTGTCGGCCACCGGCCACCGGCAGCACCTGTGCGCTCCGTGCTCCCTCTGGCCGCGCATGTGTCTGGAGCTAGGGTGCTGGTTGCTGCCGAGCACTGCTCGTGCCGATCCAGGGGGCTTCTGGAAGGAGGAGAGTCGGGAGTGGAGCCGAGGTCTGCAGAGGAGGGGGCCCCCTTTCTCAGGCCCTCGTGGGTTCTTACCGGGCGTCTAGACAGCGGCACTTGCCGATGCTCTGTGTTGAGTGTTTGTAAGGAGGGGAATGTGTACGCTTTTCTGTCTGTGCTGGCTTTTCCAGGTTTCCGCGTGATCGTGACGCCGTTTGAAACCTCGACTCTTCGTCCTCTCGTTGGCCCCGTCTTGGTGTTTTTGTGCTTCTGTCTTGGAATTACGTCTGCATTTCATTTGGCAAATTGACCGCCCTGCTGCCTCTTCTGGGAAGTAAAGTTCTGTTGGAGGAGTCTTGCCGTTTGAGACCTGCTGTGGCCGCGTGGGTGCCGCTCAGCACTTCCCAGCCCGCCCGCCCCCCCGGCCGGCATCTTGCCTCCCAGGGCTTCTGTTCAGTGGGCACAGGGGCAGCAGGAAGTAACTGGTGCTGGAGTCAAAAGTGTGCAGGGAGGTGGTGGGAAGCATGGGGCTGTCTCTGCTGAGGGGTCCGCCCTTGATCCCGCGGGCGCCAGAGGAAGTCTGTGTTGGCGAGGTTGTCCAGAGAGAGGGTGGAGGGGAACTGGGGATCCAGGGTGGGCGGCCTGTGGATGAAGCCTGGGCTTGGTTCTGCTGAACGAGCTAAAGCTCTCCAGTGCCGTTTCCCCCTGTGCAGCCTGGTGCCTTGGTGCCGTAAGCGGGGTCCTCGGGCCGCCACGAGAGCAGAGTGGCCCGTCGTGTCCCCATGTGGTCCAGAGACGATGGGGCAGACTGTGTCTGCGGGGCTGCTGAGGCGAGCTGAGGCCAACGAGTGCTGCTGTCTCTGGTTTACACACGAAACCAAATTGAGTGTTTTAGTGTTTTCTTACTGGAGGGTAAGGAAAGTTTGCATCTTAAGTTAAAGCTCTTGGGGAAAAATACGGCCCGGACACTTATCTTAAAATTGGTCGCAGTTTCAGGAATAGCTTTTAAAAAACAGAACACGTCCTGCATTTCTGTATTTCTCGGGTGCGTGCAGGTCTTGCCTCTGGGTGGGAGATGGGAGGGCAGTGGGCGGTGTGGCCCTGGCCCCTTCCCGGGCCCTTGTCCATGGCTGTGTAACCGAGGCTCCGCCGTATTTACTGACTAACCCTGTGACAACGGGTTCATGTTGGAGCATGACAGGGAGGTCCTGGGGGGGGCGAGGGCGTCGCAGGGGCTCGGGGCCCTGGGGGGAGGAGCTGCGCACCTGGGCATGGCACACCTGGGCCCCCTCTGGCTGGGTCCTGCGTGTCCTGCAGCAGGAAGGCGGCGTGTTCCTCCTCCCACAGAGACAGGAGGCAGGCCCGAGACCCCAGAGCGGTGAAGAAGGAACTCCGCGAGCGGCACCCTTTTCACGCCCCACTGCACACTCCGCACAGTCGGCAGTGCTTCCTGACTTTGTCGAGTGTGGTCGGAGCTCCCAATCCACGCGTCCTCGGGAAGGAGTTCCGCCACATGCACCCCTCACAGTCCCCGTCGTCGCTGGAGGGCCGCTCTTCAGGCTGCTCTGACGACCCCTCGCAGGGACCACTTTGCGCTGGCCTTCGTGTGGGGCCCTGGTGGCCCTGTGCCGTGGTGAGGGAGGTGGGCTTGCTCTCGTCGTCCTGCACGTGGGGACTAGCCCGGGTCCTCCCCAGACCCCCGCAGGAGAGCCCCGGGTGGGCGTCTGGGGAGGGAGCAGAGCGCAGCACGAGGCAGCCGGCCGCCCCGCAGGGGACGGCAGTGGGGGGTCAGCACCGAGGCAGGGGCCAGGCACAGACAGCCGCAGCGGGGAGCTCTTCCCAGGAAAGGCGATGCTGATTTCCTGCTGTCCTCGGTTGGGTCTTGCCACCCCTTACCACGGTTAGCCCCCGAGGTCTCTGAGATGTTCAGTGTCCTGTGGCAAGGACTAACTCAGCACCGCTAGGGGAGGGCTGAGACGGGCACCTGGAGGTGAGGGTGGGGGCTCTGGGTGATGCTGGCGACCTCTCCGTGCAGCTGAGTTAGTCTGTGTGGTTCAGACAGACCTGCTTCTCTCCTGGACCTCACGCTTTCCTCACGCTGCTGCCGAGCGACGCCCACTGCCCCCACGTCCACTGTGTTGGCTGCCGCCCGGGAGGGACGGGCCCTGGGGTGCCGGGCACCTGCAGACGAGGCAGACACACAGCTTGCAGCAGGCTGGTGTGTCCCGAGTTGGTCGTCAAGCCCAGATGTGATTTCTGTCGTCCTCACGAGCCGGGTGGGGCCCCCTCGGGCTTCATCTGGTAACTGGGTTGTGCTGTGAGTGTGTGGGCATTCGGGCAGGGTGAACCAGTGCCGGCTCCTGTTGAGGCCGTCCGACCGTGGAAGCTGGTGGGCCTCGAGAGGCTGTCCGGCTCTGGTGTCGCCGGCTGCCAGGCCTTTGCTGTCTGGGGCGTCGGCGCGATCCAGCCCTGCCAGGCGCCACGGGGCCCACCTGCTCCTCCCAGACGGTCTTTGAGGCTGGGGGGCCTGGAGCCGTTCCTCCCTGGTAATCGGCAGTTAGTCACGTGACACCAGGAAATGCCAAGTGTGTTCAGTGACTTCCCAGTTGGAGGAAAGTAGCACTTTCTCTTAGGATCCAGAGAAAAATCATTGACCGCTGTGCTCTGTTGCCGTGGAACAAATGACTCAGAGCTCAGTGGTTAAAATAACAGCATTTCTTCTCCTGCATGGTGGCTGTGGCCCGGTCGGGGTGGCCGGGTCACAGGGAGACACTGCCCAGATCAGCGGCAGCCAGAAGGCATGTGTCCGGAGGAGCGCTGGGCTCCGCAGTAGCTGCCCCGCCCCGCCCCACCCCGCCCCACCCCGCCCCACCCCACGCCTTGTCACCTCTCCTCACCTCCCAACATTCTGCCTGCCCTCTCTGCTCCCACCCCAGCCCCCCGGCGAGGAGAGGGCTGCTGGGTGGCGCGGAACCCTCCTGGTCTAGAGCCTGGCCTCCCGCCCCAGCTGGAGTGCCTGGGGCCCGGGGCCTCCCGTGTCTAACTGTGACAAGGTGGCCATCCTGCTGGCGGCCTTGTAGGCTTTCTGCACCGCGTTCTCTGTCCCACCCCTGAGCAAGAGCATTGGCGGTAGTCTTTCCGTTTCCCGAGTTCGCTAGCGAGAGGCAATCTTGTACCTCCTGTGATTCTGACACGTCGTGTCACGAACGTTTCTGTGCCTGGGAGACTTGCCGTCGGGTCAACTGGCCGCTGCCCCGAGTGCAGGCGTCCGCAGGAGCCATTGGCCAGCCCCTGGACTTCTTCCTGGGTCTTATTAACTGTGCTGTAGGTCTTGGCTTGGGCACGAGGCAGGTGCGTGTTTACCGAACCGGCAGCTCTCTGGGAAGTTGATCCCATGGAGGCGGCGTAGTTCCGGAAACGGCCCTGGGTCCCTGGGTCTGTGGCGCCCAGGCGGGGTCACAGCTGGCGGCTGCCAGTGTATGGCGGTTGTGGCCCATGGGCTGCTGGCCCGGCAGGGAACGGCAGCCCCGTCAGACGGAGCCTTCCTGGCCCCGTGTCTGGATGCGCTGCTGGGACAGCCCTGGACAGGGCCACCGTGCATCCTGGGGCTCTCGCTGGGCCCTGTGTGCTGCGTGCGTGCTGGGGGGCTCTGTGGATGTGGCTCCCCCTTGCAGGATGCAAGAGACAGAATGGGTCTTACCGAGCATGAGTAAGCGGCCTTCACGCTAGGGTTTTCCTGGCGTCGGCGAGCAGACACGATGCTTGCTGGGCGTCCTGTCTCTCGCCCAGGGCTCAGGTGGCTCCCATCATCCTATTGGCTCTGCCAGCGTCTTCCTTTCTGTCCTGGTCCCTGTGTTCTCCAGTGACTCCTCAGCTCTGACACTGAGACGGGCAGGAGGGACTGGGAACATCAGTTCCCAGACTTCGCCAGAAAAGGCCGTGCTGGTCTGTCCCCGGCGCAGGCTGCCCGTCGGATGCCTTCTGTAGGCAGTGCATGGTGGGAAGAGGAAGTCAGCTGCCTTGCCTGATAGTGTGAGTTGGACTGGGTGTCCCCCGGGGGAGCTGGGGCTCCCCAAACTGGTTCCTGCTTTGGGTTGTGAGGCGTTGGTTGCCAGGGTTGTGCTGCTGCGCCAACCGTGATCGCCATCTCTGGGGGACGGGGGTGGCCGCGTTCTTGGTTTTCCCGTGAGCGACCAGGACCGCCGCGCCAATGACTGCCGCGAGGAAGCAGGACGTCCAGTGGCAGCAGGTCGGGGCACACGCCGGGTCCCGCCGGTCCCACCGAGGCAGAGCCACGTGGGCAGTGATGGGCCCTGTTCTCCCCGGACCTTTGTGGTTCTTGTCTCCGTTTGCTCTGGTGTGGACGGGTAGTGGACAAGGAGGTCAGGGCCACTGTCTGTGGGATGGAGCACCCTTGGGGTCGTGGGCGGAAGGAGCTGGCAGCGCCAGGGATCTGCAAGGAGCCTGGGGCCGTCTGACAGTCGCTGCTGTCAGCGTGGAGGACTGAGGCTCTCCCCTGCCTCGGCTAGCTCCTCGCTCTGTGGCCTTTGGTGTCCTGTGGCTCTGGGGTCCTTGGAGCATGTTTGCTGGGACCAGCCTGGTGCTTCTTCCCCAGCAAGAAGAAAGGTCCTCTTCACCTGCCTCCTGGCCGGTGACCATCCAGTCCAGCCAGGCCTCGGTATGGATCATCCTCGTGGGCCTGCACTTGGCTCCCTCCGTTTCTGTGGGAAGCCGGGGTTTTGGAGAGTCTGGGAAACGTGGCCTGTGTGGTGTTGCCGGGTTCTGAGACTGTGCAGGGGGCCCCTCCTTGCGCGGGCCTGACTTCTGTCTCTGGTGAATTCAGCGGGTAGGGAACGTATGCTCTGATTTCTTGTGTGGATCGTGCATTTGGTTTGTTCACTGTGCCAGGCCCAGTGGAGATGGTCAGCCTGTGCCCGAGGCTGCTGCAGGCCCCAGGTGGGTGGTCCCCTGTGCCAGGCCCAGATGAGCTTGTCGCTGCCACAAGTGTGCTTGGGAGTTGGCCCTCTGGAGGGCCTGGCCTGGGCTGTCCCCCTGGGGACTGCATTTGCTCAGGGTGGGGGGCCGTGGGGCTTCCTGGAGAAGCAGGATGGCGCTGGGAGCCGTGCTCACATCCCCTCACAGGCTGGCCTGTGCCAGCACAGACACGTGATGCGCTCTGGGTGTGTTTGAGGTGACGGTGGACACAGGCCTCAGGCCCCGGACACCTGGGTGTTCTCGGGGGGTTCTCTTGCCGGGCCAGGAGCGGTCAGAGGCCTGGGCAGGAGGGAGCTTGTCTGCCAGGCTCGGCTGACCTTTGTTGTGGTTTGTGTGTGTGTGTTTATGCACACACGTGTGCACCTGTGGGGGTAGTACCTGTGTCCGTGAGGACGTGTGTGCACATATGGGCACGAGTGGGAGTGTGTAAGCAGGTGCCTGCAGGAGGCTTGGTTTTCTGGGACCCCCCCCCAGGCCCTGTGCCGGCTCAGGGTGGTGTGCAGATGCCCTCGGCTGGTGCCTGGTGAAGGGGGCGAGCTCTGGACGTGGGCTGCCAACAGGGGAGTGTGCCCACGACTGCCTCCTTCCATGGGAAGCCTCGATGAACGAAAGCAGGAGGCAAGGCAGCAGTCATTCCTCGACCTGGACACGACCTCTGGTAGCGTCCTAGAGGGCCCTGCAGGCCTCTTCTGTGCCTTTGCGCACCGTGTGTTGTGACGTTCCCTCCTGGTGCTCCCAGTGCCTCGTGATGTGTGGGTGTCCTACTCATAAGGCGGGGGAGCCCCATGGTGATGCTGCGCCCACGCTCCTGCCGTGCCCGGGACGCCGGGGGGCCCTCTTCCCAGGTCCCATTACTAGGCTGCTCTCAGGATGGGCGGATGAATTTTCACGTCCACCCGCGCTATGTCCTCGCCAAGCTCAGGCGGGCCATTTAACACGCACGCTGACTTCCTCTGCGGAAGCGGTTTTCGTTCACACGTCCAGGGCTAAGCTGCGAAGGCAGACATCTCCGAACGATCTTTTCTCCGCTGAGGGTCCGGCCGGAGAGCTTGGCGGCGGGAGGCCCTGTGCTCCCTGCATGATGTCCTGCCCTTGTTTGTGTAAGGGAGACCGTTGTGTCTCTTTAATGCTGTAACTTGTGGCTCCCTCCGGCGGGCTGGCTTGTCCCTCTCTCAGACGCGCTATTTACTGTCCTTGTTGCTTTCGCAGGCCGGTCTAATTGAAGCCAACGGGGAACTCAAGGTCTTCATAGACCAGAACCTTAGTCCTGGAAAAGGTAAGGCGTCTCTTTCTGCATACCCTTCTGTCGATAAGAGTGTTCCGTTTGGTGGATCTGCGGGTTTCTCTGGTGTGAGTGGCCCGGTCAGCGGTGGGGACCCTGCTGCAGGCTCTGGCCCGGGGCCCCAGCGGAAGGGGCGGCGCGCTGTTGGGAGCTCAGCCGGACGCGCCACCTGCAGGCACACGGCGGCGGCGGAGCTCGTCTTGGTCTGTAAGTCACGTGCGGCGTGTGGACGTTTGAGAATATGAAGAAGTGCGGGGAGCCCAGGGCGTGTGCTTCCTCCGCCTCGGGGCCGCCGTGAGTCCTCCAGGTGTCGGCTCTTCCACGGCGCTGGGACGGCCTCGAACCCAGGGCTTGTGGCGCAGAGTGTGCGGGTAGGCGTCCTCGCTGCCAGGAGGCCGTGTGTGTGTGTTCACGGGCAGGCGTGGAGGTGGGTTAGTCGAAGCTCCTTCTCTGCTCAGGGCCCCACGGCTCCCCCCGTGGAGGGACCGCGAGGAACGGCTGCCAGTGTGTTTGAGCTGCCGGTTTCCTCGGGGAGACCAGACGTGGAAGCGCCGGGTCGGAGGAGACCCCGGGCGACCGCCGGCTGCCCGAAGCGCTGTCGGTGCCTCTGCTCTGCCCGCGTCTGCTAGATGGAGGCCCGAACACGGGTCTCTTGGCTCGCGAAACGGGGACTGTGGCCCAGCCCCTTCTCTTCCATCTGTTGCTGGCGAGTGGGATAGGAGCCCAGCTGTCTCCTGCCCTGCGGGGCCCTTCCACGTGCAGCTCAGCAGGACGGTGTTTGGGGTGGCGGCCTCATGCCCTGTCCCTTCTGTGGCTTTGGGATGTCACCTTCAGACACTCACAGAGGCCCTCGGGCCCTGCAGGGCCCCTGGCGTGTGCCTTGTCAGGCTCAGCTGGTCTCATCCCGCTGGCCACTCTCCCCCAAGATGGGCTGTGGGCCTGCCCATGCTCTCCTGGTTTCTGTGTTTTCGGAAGGCCGTGGGCAGCGTCCTGCTTTTCTTTGGATCCCGTGCCTTTTTGCTTCCTGTGCAAGGACGGAGAGCCTGCTGAGGGGTGTAGACGGTTTATCTCGGTGGCTTTCACCGTTCACAGAGGCTCGGGTGAGACGCTGGAGTGTAACCAGGGACCCTTAAGGTTTCAGGACTTGTGGGCGTGGTGTGTTTTGTTAAACTGATGAAGCAGAAATAATCGTGAAAAAAGTCCACAAACCTTGCTCCCTTGGGAACGGCGGGCATCTTTCGTTCTGGTGTTTGTCTTGAGCATCTTTGGGGACTGGGAGTCTCGCCTGCTGCTCGTCTCCATTTCTTTCTTACCTGCGAACAGTTTGCGTCCTGCGGAGACTGAGGGTGGGGTGGGGGGTTGGGTTGGGGGGGTCCAGAGAGCAGCTTCCCGAGTTCACTAGAACACTCTGGTGTTAGCTGCCCACATGGTTTAGGTATTTCGTGTCCTTGGGTGCGGCCTGGCGGCTCTGCGGCCGCCTTACCTTGCCCGGGGCGCTCCCGGTGGGCTCCGTGCTCTGCTCTTGGCTGGACGTGCTGGACGAGGAGAGCTGCCCCTCGAGGCTCTCCAGTCCTCTGCCCCTGCTTCTGCACCTCTGCTGGAACCAGTGTGGGCTCCCAGGTGCCTGTGCTCCTTGCCTTCTTCCGGGGTGCTGCCCCTGCCCCTCGGGGGGTGAGCCCGTGAGCACATGGCTGCGCCCCAGCTCCGGCCCTGCCTGTGAGCCGCCCGAGGACCTGTGCATGTCCCAAGGAGTTGTTCTAGCCCAGCCGTGTGTCTCTCGGATGGGACGCCCGGCGCTGTGCTGGCGGCGGCCGGAGTGGGGCCGGGCTGTCGGACCGCACCAGCTCTGTCCCATCCCGCCTGCCGGTCAAGAGCATTCCCACCTACAGTCCCCTTGGCTTCCGGCTCAGGAGTTTGAAGGATGATTTTAGGTGGTGTGGGGCTGACTTGAGCTGCTCGCTTTGGGCTGCTCCCTGGTGTTTCATGAGGTTGAGGAGCCCGTGCAGGTCGCGCGGCATCGTTTGATTCAGTCGCCGCCGGCAGTTCCTGACGGGGTTCGGCAAAGGCTCGCCAGGGTCCTGGTGAGTGGTGCCCACACCCTCTGGCACAAACTTGACTAGGAGCCCAGGGGTGTGGCCAGTAACATGTGCCGAGAGCCATCCCTCTGGAGTGACCGCAAGGGGCAGTATCTGGCTCTCACTTTGGGGGGTTCAGCAGCGGGGTGGGGGGCGGTCACAAGGAGGGCTGCGGCCCGGGCCCAGTGCAGGCTGGGCTTTGAGGGGCAGGGCCTGGTCTCACTTTTTGCCTGGACCTTGTGCCCTGTGCCCCCGCGCCCCTGCATCTTATGCCCCTGCACCCCTGTACCCTGCACCCTTGTGCCCCTGTGCCCTATATGTTGCACCTGCAGGGCCAGCTTGCCACTGCTCCTAGGTCTACCCACCGAGAATTTGGAAATGGGTGGGCACCTGAGTTGTGCTGGGCCTGGGCACTCACAGGGACCCTGCTGCCCTCAGCTGGTGTTGTGAGCCTGCTCCTGCCCGAGCTCTGGCCATGATGCCCCATCACATGGTGCGTTCCAAGGTGGGTCTTGCTGCTTTTGCCCTGTTCGTTGGGTCCTGGCCGCGGCTCTGCTTGCCCTCCTGGCCTTCGGTGCCACCCGTGCCTCTGCTTTGCCTGCGTCTTCTTGCTGCGGGTCTGGCCTGTTTCCAGATCCCCGTGTCTACAGACTTCTCCAGAGGCAGAGCCCGTGGGAGGCCGTGGCGAGGGTGAGAGAAGCTTGTTTCGTGGAACCGGCCCTCATGACAAGGGGGCTGGCAGATCTGAAATGTGCAGGGCTGGCTGGCAGCCTGGACGCAGCAGCGCTCCTTCCTCCCTGAGGAAACCTGGTTCTGCTCTGAAAGCCTTGGACTGGTTAGCCGGTTCTGGAGGGCGGTCTCCTTTGCCTGAGGTCAGCTTCCTTGTCCAGAGCGCCTCCAGCGGGCCTGGGATTGGATAGCAGGGGACGGGCACCTTGTAAGGAGGTGTATCGAGTCAGTGGCCCCAGGTCTCTGTACCCACCAGCCCTGAAGACCAGAGCCCCCCAGTTAGAGACGGGAAGTTTTTACGTGAGCAGGCTTACTTGTGGCGCGCTGGGTCTCTTCTGGGGCTTTGCCGATGGCTATAATGCTATGTGAACCTTTGCAGGTGCATTTGTTCCTGGGTGTAGGTCTGAAGCTCACGAGCAGGGACCACGTGGCACGTGGGCGTGGCCGCACTGTTTTGCATCTATGCCACACACGGGTGCGCCCGTCCGTGCATACCCCCAGCAGCGCCTCCCCTTGCAGAGTTTTGGGTTCTGGTGGCCCTGGTGGGTCCGAGCCCCTTTGCTCCTGGCCCTGCCCTGCTGGTGGGGGGTCTGTCCAGGTGCTTCGCTGGCCCAGTTCCTCTCTGGCCTTCCTACTGGGTTCTCTTCCAGCCATCCGGCTGCACCTTGGGGCTCTGGCCGCCGTCTGCAGCCACATGCGCACCCTCCCTCTTGCGATGCGCCTGCTGCCTGCCTGTCCCCTGCGCTCAGCTGGCCTGGGGCTGCAGCTCGCGTGCGGGTCTCTGTCGCCACTTCTTGCTTGCGCCCTCTCAAAAAGATTCGCTTCATGACACAAACGACACGTGCTACCTGAGGAAGCCCCACGTGTTCCTCAGCGCACAGGCAAAGTGTGCACTCCCCATTCCGTAAACACTTTCCTGACCCGCAGCATTGGGGCGTGTCACATTTGCGTGCGTGCTCATCCAGTCCCTGCCGTCCTGTGACTTAACACGTGGCTGTCGCTGGGCTGTTCCTGGAGTTTCTAGTGCCGCCTTTTGTCACCTGGCAACTTTTTGGTGGCGAGCTGTGACACCTGTTGACTGTTGACAGAGACCCGTCTTCTCCCCCCTAAGGAGCTCCGTGCCCGCGTGTGCTCCGGCTGAGGGGCAGGCCCATCTCTGCGGGGCACTGCTCCCTGTATCCGTGGCCGCGTCGGCCTAGGGAGAGGGCGTCTTTTCTTCTGCTTCAGGGTTGCCTGACTTAGAAGGGCTAGGAAGCAGGAGAGATGAAGTTTTGGGGATGCCATGTGGCTGGGATCCTGGCATTGCTGTGTAATTCTTGAGTCATGGTGACTGCAGTCCCCCAGACGTGCATGTGCCTGTGCACACAGTGGGTCAGTCCAGGCTGGTGTTCCTGCGGTGGTGGGGAGAGGGGCCCGCCACAGGAAGAAACGGCAGCCCTCGCTGAGCCCCAGAGGATGCCCTCCGAGGGAACGTGGAGCAGAGGCATCAGCTTGTTCTCTCCTCCTACTGCTTGAACCCAGAGGATGACTGGAGCATGGAGTGCCGTCCCAGCCTCTGAGCCCTGCTGCTGGGTGCGCAGTGATGGCTGGCCATGGTGCCCAGCAGAGTGTGTGCTGTGCAGGTGAATGGTGAGGGCGGCGTCCACCCACCTCGGTCCCAACGGACATCCTGAGATGTGGTGTACCTTAGCTTGGACGGGGGGCCCCTTCCAGGGTGTTCAGCTGGTGAGCAGTGGGCACGTGAGGCGCAAGCGCCGGGAATGGGAGAGTGGGGAGGGAGGCCCTTGCTGTTGCTCCAGGGCCTGCGGGGCAGGGCAGCTCCTGCTGTTGTCTGGGGCCAAGCCGTGCACACCCTGGGCATGTTCCGGGGGCCCTTTTGGCTCTGTGAGTACACAGAGTGTCTGTAGCATGGTGGGCAGAATCATAACTCTTAAGATGTTAGGTTCTCACCTGGGAGGCCAGAAGGAACTGGCATGATATATTCAGAGCACTGAGCAAGAAAAATACGCAACCCAAAATACTATATCCAGCTAGACTGTCACTGAAAAAAGAAGGAGAGATAAAAAGCTTCCAGGACAAACAAAAATTAAAAGAATTTGCAAACACCAAATTAGCCCTATAGGAAATATTGAAAGGGGTCCTCTAAGCAAAGAGAGAGCCTAAAATTAACAGACCAGAAGGGAACAGAGACAATGTACAGTAAGAGTCACCTTACAGGCAATGCAATGGCACTAAGTTCATATCTCTCAGTAGTTACTCTGAATGTGAATGGGCTAAATGCCCCAATCAAAAGAGACAGGGAGTCAGAATGGATAAAAATACAAGACCCATCGATATGCTCTCTGCAAGAAACTCATTTTAGACCCAAAGACACCTCCAGATTTAAAGTGGAGGGGGGAAACAATTTGCCATACTAATGGACATCAAAAGAAAGCTGGGGTGGCAATCCTTAGATCAATTAGATTTAAGCCAAAGTCTATAATAAGAGATGAGGAAGGACACTATATTATACTTAAAGGATCTGTGAAGATCTAACAATTTCAAATATCTATGTTCCTAACATGGGAACAGCCAATTATATAAACCAATTAATAACAAAATTAAAGAAACACATCAACAGTAATAGTAGGGTACTTTAACACCCCCCTCACTGAAATGGACAGATCATCCAAGCAAAAGACCAACAAAGAATGAAAGCTTTAAATGACACACTGGACCAGATGGACATCACAGATATATTCAGAAGATTCCATCCCAAAGCAACAGAATACACATTCTTCTATAGTGCACATGGAACATTCTCCCAAATAGATCACATCCTGGGTCACAAATCAGGTCTCAGCTGGTACCAAAAGATTGGGATCATTCCCTGCATATTTTCAGAACACAATGCTCTGAAGCTAGAACTTAATCACAAGAGGAAAGTTGGAAAGAACCCAAATACATGGAGGCTAAAGAGCATCCTACTAAAGAATGAATGGATCAACCCGGAAATTAAAAAAGAATTGAAAAAATTAATGGAAACAAATGAAAATGAAAACACAACTGTTCAAAATCGGTGGGACAGCAAAGGCAGTCCCGAGAGGAAAGTATGTAGCAATACAAGACTTTCTCGGGGCGCCTGGGTGGCTCAGTGGGTTTAGCTGCTGCCTTCGGCTCAGGTCATGATCTCAGGGTCCTGGGATCGAGTCCCGCATCGGGCTCTCTGCTCAGCGGGGAGCCTGCTTCCCTCTCTCTCTCTGCCTGCCTCTCTGTCTACTGTGATCTCTCTCTCTGTCAAATAAATAAATAAAAAATCTTTTAAAAAAATACAAGACTTTCTCAAGAAACAAGAAAGGTCTCAAATACACAGCCTATAACCCTACACCTAAAGGAGCTGGAGAAAGAATAGCAAGAAAGCCTAAACCTGGCAGGAGAAGAGAAATAATAAAGATCAGAGCAGAAATCAGTGAAATAGAAACCAAAAGAACAGTAGAACAGATCAACGACACTAGGAGCTGGTTTTCTGAAAGAATTAATAAGATTGATAAACCCCTGGCCAGACTTATCAAAACGAAAAGAAAAAGGACCCAAATTAATAAAACCATGAATGAAAGGGAAGAGATCACAACCAACACCGAAGAAATACAAACATTTATAAGAACATATTATGAGCAACTTTATGCCAGCAAATTTGACAATCTGGAAGAAATGGATGCATTCCTAGAGACATATAAACTACCACAACCGAACCAGGAAGAAATAGAAAACCTGAACAGACCCATAACCAGTAAGGAGATTGAAGTGTCATCAAAAATCTCCCAACAATGAAGAGCCCAGGGTCATACGGCTTCCCAGGGGAATTCTACCAAACATTTAAAGAAGAATTAATAACTATTCTCCTGAAACTGTCCTAAAAAATAGAAACGGAAGGAAAACTTCCAAACTCATTTGATGAGGCCAGCATTACCTTGATCCCAAAACCAGACAAAGACCCCACCAAAAAGGAGAATTACAGACCAATATCCCTGATGAACACAGATTCGAAAATTCTCACCAAAATACTAGCCAGTAGGACCCAACAGTACATTAAAGGGATTATTCACCACGACCAAGTGGGATTTATTCCTGGGCTCCAAGGTTGGGTCAACATACGCAAATCAATCCATGTGATACAATACATTAATAAAGAAAGAACAAGAACCATATGACACTCTCAATAGATGCTGAAAAGGCATTTGACAAAGTACAGCATCCTTTTCTGATCAAAACTCTTCACAGTGTAGGGATAGAGGGTACATACCTCAATATCATCAAAGCCATCTAAGAAAAACTCACAGCGAATATCATTCTCAATAGGGAAAAACTGAGAACTTTTCCTCTAAGGTCAGGGACACGGCAGGGGTGCCCACTATCACCACTGCTATTCAACATAGTACTAGAAGTCCTAGCTTCAGCAATCAGTCAACAAAAAGAAATAAAAGGCATCTGAATCGGCAAAGAAAAGTCAAATTCTCACTCTTCGCAGATTATATGATACTTTATGTGGAAAACCCAAAAGACTCCACTGCAAAACTGCTAGAACTTGTACAGGAATTCAGTAAAGTGTCAGGATATAAAATCCATGCACAGAAATCAGTTGCATTTCCTACACCAACATTTGCATTTTCGACACCAACAGCAAGACAGAAGAAAGAGAAAGTAAGGAGTCCATCCCATGTATAATTGCACCCAAAACCATAAGATACCTAGGAAAAAACCTAAACAAAGAGGCAGAGAATCTGTACTCAGAAAACTATAAAGTACTCATGAAAGAAATTGAGGAAGACATAAAGAAATGGAAAAACATTCCATGCTCATGGATTGGAAGAACAAATATTGTGAAAATGTCCGTGCTGTCTAAAGCAATCTGTACATTTCATGCAATCCCTATCAATGTACCATCAATTTTTTTCAAAGAAATGGAACAATCCTAAAATTTATATGGAAGCAGAAAAGACCCTGAATAGCCCAAGGAATGTTGAAAAAGAAAGCCAAAGTTGGCAGCATCACAATTCCAGACTTCAAGCTCTATTACAAAGCTGTCATCATCAAGACAGTATGGTACTGGCACAAAAACAGACACACAGATCAATAGAACAGAATAGAGAGCCCAGAAATAGACCCTCAACTCTATGGTCAACTAATCTTCGATAAAGCAGGAAAGAATGTCCAATGGGAAAAAGACAGT